>PVKS010040586.1:0-16533 GCA_004027875.1 Aplodontia rufa
GTTAATAAAAAAGTGGCCAAAATGTAAAAATCTTCTGGATGGCAAGAAGACAACTGTATACCCATGTTGGGGCCAGAGCACACTGTTTCCCCTTTCATGGCTGTTGGGGGATTCAGTAGACTGAAGGTGTCACTCCAAAATTCATATGTTGAACCTTAATCCCCATATGATGGTGTTTGGAGATAATCAGGTGATGTGATGGGAGCAGAGCCCTCATCCACAGGTGCTCTCTGAAAAGATCTGGGAAAGCAAGCTCATTTTCTGCTATGTAAGAAGTTGCCTATCAGCAAGCCAGGAAAGGGGCTCTGAGCAGAATCCCATCATGAGGCACCTGGACTTTAGACTTCCAGCCTCCATAACTGTGAGGAATAAACGGCTGTGTTTCTTGTTTGTTTGGGATTTTTTGGTGGTGCTGTTTTCGCCTTTTAGCTGCCCAGTCTATAGAGATTGGTCAAGGCAGCCCAGACTGAACAGAGGTAGAGAGAGGGGAAGGGTGAGAGAGAGGGAGAGAGAGGGAGGCTGGGAGGATCTTATATTTCTGATTTTTTTACATTTACTTTTTGTAGCGTTGGGGATCAAACCCAGTGCCTTGTACATGATAGGCAAGAGCTTTATCACTGAGCTGAACGTCTAGCCTAAGGTATGTTTATGCCAAAAAAAGCTCCTTCTGTATAGATGAAGGACAGCTTTTCTGTTATTATGAACCCTGAGTTCATCCAGGGAAGAGGCTGGTGAGGAAGGTGGGCATAGAGCAGAAAACCACAGCCAAGAAAGGTTTGGGTGCATTAGGAAGGCGTCTTCAACTCAAGTACACACCTAGGACCAAAAACTGAAAATTACCTAGCCTTGACAACAATGTTCCCAAATTGTATTTATTACTATATTTTATTTAGATGTTTTACTTAAATTGTGCTTTAAGTAATAAAACAAGTTTAAACTAACTTATAGATCCTAAACTACTCAGGACAGGGAAGAGCCACTTAAGAATTAAAACTTAAGGGCTGGAGTGGTGGCTCAGCGGTTTCGGTGCTTGCCTGGCAAGCACGAGGACCCGAGTTCAAACCCCAGCACCACATATACAACTAAGAGTTGTACATACAACTAAAAGTTGGAGCAACTAAGTATACAACTAAGAGTTGGAGCAACTAAGGCCATGTGAAAACTAAATAAAGTTGTTCCTAAAGAAAAAGAATTAAAACTTAAAATATTATAAGTCATTGCCAAGAGGAGGTTGACTTATTGGTCATTAATATTTAGGTTTAAGAATATGAAAGAAGATGTAGTTCACTAAAAGTCTTTATATTGTCTCATCTTTCATATGCATAAATTATTAACGTATAGGTATGCTATACTTATGAATTTATTGAGTCTTATGTGAGAATATAACCATCTGAAAATCTAAGGTGGATTTGGGATTTAGTTCAGTGGTAGAGCACTTAACTGACATGCACAAAGCCCTGCAGAAGCACACAAAATCAAGAACAAAGTGTCTGATGTACTAAAGCCTACCTGCTGAAAATGTGGCTTGCTTCAACTGTGAGCAGCAAACCCAGGAGGAAATAAATAAAACAAATCTCCAAGATTGTTGCAAACTCCACTGGGCATTCCAAGTTTTATTGGGGCTCCCATGTTGGGGCTTTTTGTTTCATTTTGTTGGTACTGGGGATTAACCCCGGGGACATTTAACCACTAAGTCACATCCCCAGCCTTTTTAATTTTTATTTTGAGACAGGGTCTCACTAAGTTGCTGAGGCTGGCTTTCAACTTGCAATCCCCCTACCTTCGCCTCCTCTGGGATTAAAGGCCTGTGCCACCATACTTGACCATGTTGTTGTTGTTGTTTTTAAAGATAGAGGGACAGTGAGAAAGAGAGAGATGGAGAAGGAGAGAGAATTTTATTTAGTTTTTCATGTTGCTCTGAGACTTTGCTATGTACATGGTGCTGGGGTTTGAACTCACATACCAGGCAAGCGCTGTAACTGCTGAGCCACCCATCCAGCCCCCATGTTGGTGTTCTTTAAGGTGTGTTGAAGTTCTCCACAGAGTGTGAGCTGGTATTTGGAAGCTTCCAGGTTTTTTGAATTTCATTGATTGGAGTATCAAACCCTCATGGAGAGATGGAACAGACTAGTAAGCTAATGTTCTATTGGACTGTCTTTGGTCCCTTTCAATAGTCATTTTGTCAACCTCTGTGTCTGACCTAGCATTTTTGTGACAACTGGATAAACGTATGTTAAGCCTGAAGGACCTCAGGCCTCTCCCAGTCTTAGGGCTGGGAAGGAGTCCCTACCCGAATCATGGAACGCCCTGGATGGTTGAAAACACCTGAATCTTGTAGATTTCCCTGCCTCTTTGCAGGCTGCCTATTTGACGATGCCACCTACTTTCTTTTGCATCTATAAAACCTTGTGTAATCTATTTTGAAAAACAAAGCAAAATGTGTCTTTTCAGGTAACCTGAGTTTGAGCTCCTGGGGCACAATCACTCCTATTTGATTCAGAAAAAAATATTTTGCTATTTCCTCAAAGCAAAATTATTTTCCAACAACAGATGCCAAATCAATGATCATCTTAAAAAAAAAATTAGACCTACCTCCTTTCAGAAAGTTTTCGAGCTTATCAGTGGGTCCTGCTGAGAAATGGACAGAGACTTGTCATAAATTGCAGAAGTGAAGAAGGCAGGCCTAGCAAAGGAGTAGAACTGAGGCCAGGAGAGGACACCACCGAGGATACTCATGCTGCAGGGGCAACCACAGCTAATCATAATGTTGAGTCCAAGTCCAGGAAATTCATCAGCATTGGAAAAAGGAGCCTAAGATGAAGATAAAAGAAGTCTGACAACGCGGGCAGAAAGGCTCAGTGAGAATCTGGGTTTCACAGAAGGGATTAGGCAAGAGGTGTCTGGTAGAGTCTCAGGATCAGAGTTCTAGAAAGAGGGACCTGGCAACAGATGATTACCAGGCAGGAAGCCAGAGCCAGATGCACGGCCTAGGAATGGAGGGGGCTGGGGCACCTCAGGTACCAAGGTGGGGGGGAGTCTCTTGTTAAGTCCTGGAATTGATTTATGTCCTACAGACTTCTATTGATTGGAGACAAGGAACAGCTTTAGTGATAGTTTCAGCAGCATAAGGAGAAAATGAGATTCATTTAGAGTCACCTGGAGAAGTCAAGCTGGCATTGGAAGGCAAGCTGAAATGCAACCATTCTGCATTTGCAGACTGCAGAGAAGCCGGGAATCCTCTAGCTGAAGGTTATCAAAGAAAGCAGGTCACTCAGTAAGCCCCTGACTTCTGAGTTTAAATTCCGGCTCATCCTTTTGTAAGAAGACTGTGGGGAATGACCTGCTGGCAGCACTGAAGTAAGGTGGAAGTGCCAAGGGGTGGGGAGCAGATGGAGACAGGAGTGAGGGGCTGCTAGATGCAGACAGCTATTTCTATGGAAGAGAACAAAGGATTCAAACCTTACCTTATTCACCTACCCCCACCTCTGAGCAGCTCTTTTCTAGAAAGTTTTCTGTTTTTTCTAGTTCATAGATTATAGAGCATGTTTAGGAAAAAAAAATCAAGGATTGACATTGGGGATAATTCAATTGTGAACATCTCCCCTGCATTAATAGCCTCAGGATAGCAACTTGCCTGTCTGTTGCTGTCATTCTTCTGAGACAGCTGTTTGCCAAATTGTCCTGAGCAGTAGGACCCCAAATATAACACTGCTCTAGTAGAAGGCTCTTCTCCACTAGCCCCTTGAACACTGCCATGGAATGCCATTGGAAAACTGCCACCAAGGCCATCTGACATCCTTTACTTTGCTCCATGATGACTTCTTGTCTCTGAATTCCTTTCACTGGGGTCACCACATTATTCCCATTTTCACCATCAGACATGCATTGGTCTATTCTCAGTGTAGGAAATGTGTTTAGGTTTACAGATACAAGGAGACCCTGTAAGGGCTTGCAGTCTAGTTGGATCATGCATATGAAAAAGATAAACAATAGCAACAATAGTTCAAATCAGAAGTACACTGAAACAAAAAGTCAGGGCAACAGGACTCTCAGGGCTAGCAAGCAAGTACTTGCGAAAGCAAGAAGTCTTTGAAGAAGGTGAACTCACACTAAGAATTTTGCACACCCTGCTACCCTGAGTTTAACTTCATCTTAGCTAGCCATAGGAATGAACCAGCTCTCACTATTAAGATGTGTTTATTAAGCAATTAGGATCCACCCAATTTATACCTCTTAGGGATTACCCCACCTAGTTTCCTCCAGATCTATTCCTACAGATCACAAGCTATAATCTGTTCTTTTCTAGGCCTATAAATAACATAAAAACAGTACAGAGAATGAGTATGATCATTCATTAACTCATTCAAAAAGCATTGAGCAGCTTTGGTTTTTACCTCTGGCTTACTTAGCTCCAAGAAAGCCCAGAGCACCTGGGAGCCAAGCAATTAGAGGATGATTTTCACATTACAAAGAGTCCCAGAGGGTTATTTTTAGTGCTTCCCCAGAGGATTTAAATATTTAAGCCTTGTTTTACAGACTATTAACTCTTGCAGCTGGGGGAAGACAGAGAGTTGTGGGTGGTCAGGGAAGAAAAGCAAAGATTTACACCTTAAGTGTTAGAAGCCTCTGCCAGCAACAGATCAATAATGCCAATAACTTGTTGATGTCAATTAGACAGGATGATAAACTCAAATCCCTGGTGGGGCTGGGGGTGTAGCTTTTGCACTTGCTTAGCAAGTGTGAAGCTCTTGGTTGGATCCCCGCACTGCAGGAATAAATAAGAATAGAGGGTTTAAAATGTGATGGGAAATGGCATTTTTAAAAAATGGAATTTCCACAAAATGAAGAATTTTGTCAGAAGATTAAAGAGAAGAGTGCCTCTATAATAGCTTTCAAATGTAGTTTCCATTTTTTTTCCTCTGGAGCTCTCTCCTGGAGGGAAGGGAGGAGGAACGTGGGAGGGAGGTGGTATTGCAAGTCCTAGACACATACTGTAGTTTGTGTGTAGTAATGCGTGTGCATACTACACATGCATAAATGCATAAAATGGCATGAGTGTTGTATATACACATACAACTTCTCTGCATAGTCCAACAATCAGATGTTAGCATTCCCAGCCTACAAATGTGGACAACAGGAGGAGTAGCTGGGACAGGCAAATCCGTGTATGCATTTACTGCACATTTATAGTGACAAAGCACCTACTATGCACCAGGCCCTGGCTAGAGAAATGTAAATACAAGGAAGATCCTCTTACTTTCCATGATTTCGCAATTTAGTGCTATTCCAAGAGACCAGTAGCACTATAATTCAGGGCAGAGTGAGATGAATACCAAAATAGAAGTCCTAAGTGGAGTAGATGTTTTTTTCTTCTTTTTTGGTGCTGGGCAGGAACCGAGGGCCTGGCCCACGCTTAAGCCCGAGTTCTACCATTGAGGTACACTCCCAGCACCTGGAATAAGAGAATGCTAGCTAGTTTCGTGAAAACAACTGTTCAGATGTACCAGTTAGCTCACGGCATTGTCCAAACTAGGGCTGCTCGGAGCAGACAGGGGTACCTGGAGAGGTGAGGTCTCTCCGCGGCTGGACGCCCCTCTGCCAAGCTCCCTTTCCAACTAGACCTGGCGGCTCGGGGCGGGAGGCTTGGCACGGTCGGTTCTGATAGCCCCAGTGGGAGGGTCACGGCTGAGACACTGGCCCCATCTCATTGTTTCAGGCCGGGCTTCCTCTTTTGGCCGAGGCAGAGCGGCGAGCTGAGCGGGAAGGGGACGGGACGCGGCAGGAGCCTTCGGGATGTCTATTGCTGCCGCTCCTTCCCCTCTCCGGGAGCTTGGGTTTCCCGGGGTGTGTGCGGATTCTCAATAAAAAGGGAAAAGCACGATCCAAGTTAATTTTCCAGTGCCGAGAGGAAATGGTGTTTCCTGCATCGTACAAAACTGGTGCCAACAAGACTGACACAGGAGCCCATTGTCCCGCTAACAATGTGGTGATGGGGAAGGACGCCTGAGAAAACAGACCTGGGGCCGCTGTGAGCGTTTGATCCTTCCCCATAGGGGTGTGCGTGTGTGTCTTTGTAAGTGTGTGGCGTGAGTTGAGTGTGTTTGTGTCGGTGTGTGTTTAGGGGTAGTCAGGCTCCCAAAGGTAGGAAGAGCGCTGTCTAAAACTTCCAAAAAGCAGAAAAAGAGAGAGAGAGGAGAAAGGAAAGCAAAGAATGGAAAAGGAAAGAAGAAAAGAGAAGAGAAAATAAAGTTGCCCCGAAGTTACCCGGGGGCTAGTTTCCAGCCAGGGTCCCACGCAGAGTGGAAAGTCCCGGTGCCCTGTCCGCCCGCGCGCGGGGGTGAGCAGCGGGACAGCGGCTGTCAGCGCACCGGCGCGGGCAGGCGGGGCTGTGGGCGCGCACCCCCCGCGGCGACAGGGTGTCAGTCCCAGAGCAGCCTCTCACGCAGGATCGTGCCCCATCCTGCTCCCCAGGCCGGGAGCTCAGCCCCCCTGACCCGCGGGCGACTCGGGACACCAAGCTCCCGGGGCGCCGTGCGGAATCAGGCGGGGCCGGCTGGGGGCGCTGCGCCCCACATCCGGGCGCGGGTGGAGGAGCTGCGCGCCCTGTGGGGTTCATCCCACCTGGATGCCCTGGGGTCAGGACCTCGGCCTGAGGACACGGCGCCGTGCTCCAGAGGCCGCGGGTTCACCCCAGCTCTCCAGTCACCTCCCCGCCCTCCGCGCCCTCACGTAGTCCCGGGGTTCGGGACGTGAAGTGCCGGCGAGGAGGCTGCTCCGGCCAGGGCATGGGCAGGGCGATAAACAATCGCACAGGATACACAACACCCTGGACTGTCACAAGTCCTCGCAGGAAAAGATAAATAACATCTGAGGAGCCGCGGTGCAGCTTCCCCGGGCTGAACAAAAACTCTGGGAGAAGAAAGTAAACAACGGAGCCCAAGAGTTCAGGCACGCAGCCTTGGCCGGCCGAGAAGCAGAGCTGACTGCTTCCCTCTGCTCTCACTGGTGGGGGCTTCTTCCAGCGGACATGAGTGACACACACAATCGTACACGGTTCCCACTGTCCTTTAAAACGACTGAAAACTGGCAGGCTCTCAGTAAGACGCTTGTTTCCTGGGCTCTCTGAGGTTTGCTTTTTGGGATTGCAGCTGCTAGGAACTAAACCACCCTTACATTTGTGGCCCCATCTTGATGTCTTAATGCTTGGAGATCTATGCATTTGAACAGGAGGGGAAGCTACCAAAGTCCAAAGTCCAAACCAGAAAGCTGCAATTCTGCGTGGATACTGTAAGAAGTCAGTGGAAGCGACAGTCTTAAAGGGTTTACCTGGTGGCATTGGCTTTCACGCATCTCAATTCTGAGAGCCCAAAGCAGCTCCTTGTCCTCTGACTGTGGGTGCTAGGGAATGAACCCAAGCTTTGGGAATGCTAGGCAAGTACTTTATCTCTGAGCTACATCCCCAGCCCTTTTCATTGGAGTTTGAGACAAAGTTTCTTTAAGCTGCCTGGCTGGCCTGGAACTTGTGATCCTGCTGCCTCATCCTCTGCCATGTCCAGCCATCTTTTGCCTTCTGTGAGCCAGCCAGGCCTCCCTGAGTCCATGCTGCAGCACTTCCTGGGCTTGTCTTCCTGTGAAGACGAAGCTAACTCTTCATACTATTCTGCCTTTGCAGTGATATTTACTTCCATGCAAATGAGGTAAGAATGTAAAAGGGTACTACCATTTTAGAAAACAATTTGGCAGGGGTTTTATATATATATATATATATATATATATAAATATATATAAATATATATATATATATATATATATATATATATATATATATTTAAACTCATACTCTTCTAATAACCCAGTTGTTCCACTTAGGAATTTATCCAAGAGAAACGAGACCATATGTCCGCACAAAGACCCAAATGCAAATATTTGTAGCAGCATTATTCAAAATGCCCAAAACTGGAAATAATTCAAATATTCATCATCTAGTGAATGGATAAATAAATAGATGTTGGAGACTAAGCCCAACATGATGCCAGAGAAAAGAATTAGTGGTAAACAACTCTGTAAAGGGCCCAGCTGGCTTGTAAAAGAATTGGTGGTAAACAACTCTAAGAGGCCCAGCTGGCTTGTAATTAGCAAACTGCCTGACCCATGACTAAGCTATTTGGCTGCTCATTTGTTACAACTGGTTGAATGTGTTTGCACTGTATCCCTATTGGTTGTTGTAACAGATAAATACCGGGCGTACGGAGACAGAGAACGAAGCTGACTCTAGTAGATGACACTGGTGAGAGGAGATCTTCCCATGCAGGTGGCAGAAACGAGACAGAGTAGCAGCCACTAATCAGAGAAGCAGCAGCGGCAGAGACAGAGGAGAGCAGCAGAAGAAGCTGAGACAGAGAAGCAGCAGCAGAGGCAGAGAAGAAAACCTAACATGCAGGCAGTGAGAGAGGAAGAAAAGCCTCGGCAGCAGAAATAGGGACTCTAGTGCGGCAGTAGAAACGGGGACTCTAAAGAGAGAAAATGTGAATAGCCTTGACTCTAAATGTAAAAGCCTCTAGTGAGAGGAGGTGTATGTTTTAACACCTTGCCTCTGAAAGAGAGAAGGCGGAGAAGGAAGCGCTTGGAGGCCTTTAGCCCCAGTAAAGGGAGAAATGAAGCGCTTGGAGAACTCAGGGCCAGTGGGTCTACTTCGTTCCCAGTCAACCGCCGAATGAGAGCCGTCCGGTTCCTGCAGGCTAGGACTGGACAGTAGTGGTGCACCTACACAATGGAATATTACTCAACAGTAAAAAGGAACAAATACATGCACTAAATAATATAGGTGAATCTCAAAAGCATTATACTAAGCGGAAAAAGTCAGATACAAAAGCTATATCCTAGCCTGGTGTGGTGGCAGAGGCCTGTAATCCCAGGAATCAGGAAGCTGAGACAAGAGGATTGCAAGTTCGAGGCCAGCCTGAGGAACTTAGCAAGCTCCTGCCTTGAAATAAAAAATCAAAAGGGCTGAGGATATAGTTCAGTGGTATATTGCTCCTGGTTTCAATCCCCAGTACTGGTGGGGATAGGGAGAGGCTATATACTGTATGATTTCATTTTTGTGACATTTGGAAAAAGGCAGAAAGGTATTAAAATCAGATTAGTGGGGGCTGGAGTGGCAGCTCGGCAGTTACGGCTCTTGCCTGACATGCACAAGGATGCAGGTTCGAACCGGGCCCATGCACACAGTAAAGTGTCAGGAAAAAAAGCCACATGAAAAACTATAAAATTGATTCTTTCCCTCTCTCTCTCTCTCACTGTCCCTCTCTCTCTTAAAATAAGAATCAGTTTAGTGGTAGTGGTTTCCAGGAGCTGGGGGTTTGGGAGACTTGACTATAGAGGGCCACCAGGGAACGACTGGGGACAGTGAAAATATTTTATATCTGGTTGTTGGTGGTGTTAACATGATGATATATGCCTGTCTAACTCATAGAACTGTCCACTCAAAATAATGAATTTTACTATATGTGAATTATATCTCAAAAAACTGACTTAAATAGAAGCTGTGTCCTCATTTTCAATAGTGATCTTCTGGTGAGTTGCATAAAGTTGGTTTTCAATAAATGTTTTTTGAATAAGTGAATGAATCTGTGTGAAAGTGTTTGCTGTTTAATGAAGTCAAATTATAGAGAAATGAAATTGGAGAAGGGTGATTTTGAGGTTGCTCTTCCCTCTGAGAAACTCACCCCTGTGTAATCCCTCATGACTTGGAGATGTCATCCGAGGGCACGCTTCTGGCAGGAGGAGGCAGAGCCTCGAGGATCAAGTGATCTTTCTGGAGGAAAAAAATTTTGAGGGGGAATGGAGGATGGAGGATTGAACCTAAGGATGCTCAATCTCTGAGCCACATCCCCAGCCCTTTTTATAAGTTGCTTAGGTCTTCACTAAGTTACTGAGACTGGCTTTGAACTTGTGATCCTCCTGCCTCAGCCTCATGAGCCACTGGGATTACAAGCTTGCACCACCATTCTTGGCTCTGAAGAAGTCTTATTCATCCTGGGAAATTCATTCAGAAGGCTCATGGGCGACAAACCTGGTACTGAAAAATGCAAACTCTGTTGGAGGGTCTTTCCAGGTCGACTGATGGAGGGAACTCACTACAACTGCACTTCCTGTTCACCTGGGATGTTGCACGTGAGACACACCTGTGTGTATATGTATGTGTGTGCACATGGGTGTAGTGGGAAGACTCAATGCTTCTCTGAATATGACTTGCTAAACCAAGATTTGGTCAAACCAGAATGAAAAGGAGAGACAGTGATTCTGACAGCTATTTGAAGGCAAATGGTGTTTACAGAATTAAGCTGTGGCTGGGAACACTGTGTGCAGAGGAAACTCCCAGCTTAGTGCTGCAGACAATTCTTAAATTGAAAGTGCCACCCCCCAAGGATCTATGTTTCCTTCTATCTTTCTGATCTAGCAATCGTCTTTCAAAATTCATTGTACAATCAATAGATCATTAAGCGCCCCCACTCTGATTTAAATAATTCATTACTATCAATTCCAGGAAGAATGCAGCTGGGGTTAGGCAAACATGAAAATATGTAAATTCATATTCATAGAGCAGTTACTTATCTTTTATTTTTGTCAAATGACTTTTTATCCTCTACAAATTCATCATTAGATTCATTGTCTTCCTCCTCCTCCTTCTCCTTCTCCTCTTCCTCCTCTTCCTCTTTCTCCTCTTCTTCCTTCTTTAACCATTGAATCCATTTTAAAGTGCATAGCTCAATAGTGTTGGGCAATCTTCAAACATTTTCATTTTGCTAAACTGAAACTCTGAACCCCTTAAACACTAACTCCCCATTCACCTCCCCTCTCTCCCCTGGCAATCACAATTTCACTTTCTGTTTCTATGTATGAATTTGACTATTCTAGTGGCTCAAGTGAGTAGAATTATATAGTATTTGTCTTTTTTCTGTGACTGGCTTATTTCTTTAAGCATAATGTTGGCAGGGGTCATCCATATTATAGCATGTGTCAGAATTTCCTTTGCTTTTGAGATTGGGTAATATTCTACCATATGCATATACCAAATTTTATCTACTCACCTGTCAGTGGTCACTGCTTGTACCATTGGGCTATGGTGAATAATGCTGCTGTGAACATAGTGTCAAATATTTCTTTGACATCCTGCTTTTAATTATTTTGCATATATACCAAGGAATAGAATCCCTGGATCCTACAGTAATTCTGTTTTTCATTCTTTGAGGAATCTCCATGCGTTCTTCCTTCGTGGCTACACCATTTTGCATCGGCACCCATGGTGCACATGTGTTTCGATTTCCTCACGTCCTTGTCAATGTCTGGTATTTTCTGGCTTTCTTTTACAGTAGCTATCCTAATGGATGTGATTTGCATTGTGGTTTTAATTTGCATTTTCCTACTGATAGTGATGTAGAGCATTTTTACATATGCTTGTTGGCCGTTTGTATACCTTCTCTACAAAAGTGTCTGAGTCCTTTGCTCATTTTTATATTGACTTTTAGTTTTATCATTGCCAAGTTGTAGGAGTTGTTTTCTTTTTCTTTTGGTGGTGCTGGGGATTGAACCCAAGACCTTTAGCATGCCTACCTTCTTTAGATGAAAGGTTTTTTCTGTTTGTTTTCATGAGTTATAGCTTTGCTCTCGTTCTTCATTTCTGGATGTGCCCTATTAGTGATCTTTGGGCTGTCTCATACTCCTTCTGTCCCCTAAATGCAAAGGTTCCCATGGCTCTTTTGAAGCCCTTTTCTTTCTCACCAACTACCTGCCTTGTATTATAGTTGTGCCCTTGACTTTGATAGTGAGGACTCCCAGATTGAGCACCCCAGCCTAAGCCAGACCTAAACATGATGTGGCTTCCAGACATGCCCACAGCCCTTCAGGTTCAGCACGTCCAGATCTTACTTGGTCCTTTTCCCTTCCAAAACTTGCCATCCTTGCCCCTTTCTCTGCGTTTGTCAAAGCTAGAAACCTGCTAGTCACCCTCCCCTTGACCATTGCATTCACTTAGCCATTTAATTCTCATAATGCTATTTGCTAAATAGCTCTCTGATTCATTGGTAATTTTTATTCTAGCTTGACCCAGCCTTGGTTTAGCAAATCAAATTCAGAGAAACTTGAGACTTCCCACTATATGAATGTGCACAAGTGCAGAAACACACATACACATACACACACACACACACACACACACACTTTGTATGTGTAGTATGTTCTGCCTCTGATAGACAGGCGGTGCAGTTGATGATAGCTCCATCCGTGGGTTGGCTGAGGACATAGAATACCAGGCTGAGTTAGGATAGGAGGGCAGTTTTCACCCCAGGGCACATTAGGCCAGTCTACAGACTGGAGTAATTGCACAGTGCTGCTCGCGTGTAGTGGGCAAAGGCCAGGGATGCTGCTAAGCATTCTAGAGTGCACGAGACAACCCCCCTTCAGTAAAGAATTATCCAGCTGAAATCTGATGGAAAAATCTTGCCCTGGGGTGACCCTGAGCCTTTGATTACCCACCCAGAACCTTCTTATGTAAGATGCACCAAACTCCAGCAATTGCTAACAACTCACAACTACATCCTCTGCAGACAGAAGCCATTTCAGTGTCTGTAAGGGTACCTGTCCTTTCATTCAACCCCCAAGGCAAATCAGTGTCTGACCAATGCAGAGGTACCAAAGCCCAGATCAGTGGCTTCAAATAGGGACAGCTCTGTGGTTCTGTTCATGTTCCAGAGCATCTGTGGGATCAGGCTGACCCTGGGTTTTAGCAGAAAACTAGGCAATGGACTGAATGTTTTTGTCCCCCCTCCCAATTCATATGTTGAAACTCAGATCCCAATATGATGGTGTTTGGAAGAGGCCTTTGGGAGGTAATAAGGTTGTGAGGATGGAATCCTCATGGATGGGATTAATGCCCTTATAAGAGGCCAGAGAACTAGCTTGCTCTCCTACCATGTGAGGACAGAGAGAAGGTAGCCATCTGCAAGTCAGGAGGGGGATCCTTATTAGAACCCTGATCCTAGACTCCCACCCTCCAGAACTATGAGAGATGTGTTTGTTACTCAAGCTACCCAGTCTGTGGTCATCTGCTATGGCGGCCTGACAGCCTAAGATGGCACATCTTGTCTTAGCTTCTCTCTTCTCCTGACAGATCTCTCCTGAGACCACTCCCCACAATACAACTTGTGTGAGAATCCACATCTCAGCTCTGTTTCTGGGACCCTGTTCTAAGACACTGGCCCTGACTGACATTTTTCAGTGGGTGGATAGTAAAGCGTGAAGGGTCAGCCAAGCACCGCTCAACCCCTGGCACATGAAAGGAGCTGGACTGATCCCCCAAGAGCTTCTCTGCCAATGGCCACTGGTCCCCAAGATGCTCAGATAAGCACTGAACCAAAGTCAAGGAGGAAACAGACTTAGCAACACTCTGTGACCAGAGAAACCAGTGGGAGAGAGTTAAATAGGTTATAGCTTCTGGTTCCAGGTAGTAATAAAGAGTATCCCATTGAGACAAACTGCCTGGTCTCTCTCTCCTTGGTTCACAATCCCCTGCCTCTTGTCTCCCAGACATCCATAGTCACCATAGCAATCTTCCATACAATTCAAGTCAGAGCAGAGCAGTTCTTAAACCTCCCATCACCTGTGAGGTGAAGGCCAACGCTGGTGGTCTTCAGGATCTAGCCCTTGCTCCGCTTTCTTGCACACCTCTTACCAGTCTCCTCTTATCCTTTAAGCTCTTAAAAGCATGGACCTGTTGAACATGCTGGTCCCTCTGCCTTTCCTCAGTATCTTCTCTCCACTGACACCTGACGATCTCCTGCTCACCTGAAGTCTGAGGTCTACGTGGCCGCTTTTCCCATAGGAAATCCTGTTGGTACTACTTGCCTTCTGTTCACCCACAACTAGAGCAATTACCATGCTACTGTAATTGTTTAGCTCCATTGTCCTCCTTACAATCTAAATTTCTTGAGCTCAGGGACAGTCTCTTTTTTTAAAAATTTTATATCCCTAGTACCTAATAAGAATTTGGGGTGGGGGAGGCCTGGGGTTGTAGCTTAGTAGAAGAGCACTTGGCTAGCATCATGTGCAAGGCCTTGATTCAATCCCCAGAACTAGAAGGAAAGAAGGGAAGGAAGAAAGAAAGAAAAGAACAAAGGAAGAAGGAAAGAACGATCTTGGAGTGCACTGGAATCCACCTAATCCCTTTAATGCTTCAGAAAGTAGATTCTGGGATTGGACTGTCCACACTCCCAACTCTGTCACTTGCTCCCTTGGAACCTTGGGCAAAGTTCTTACTTTCATTTGATTCTGTTTCATTATCTTTAAAACAAGGATAAGGATGTTCACTACTCAAGTTATGGTGAGGATTAACATTCCTGTCCAGGTAAATGCAGTGTACCTGAACAGGTACATCAGGGCTGGGTCCCAGAGCCCAGTTCCCGACGCACAGTGAGCTCTGGTTCATGTTAATTGTTATGAATGTTTGCTGCATATTTTCATCCTGATTGTTAATCCTTGCACTCTAGGAACTGATGAATACCACAAGAAGTCCACGGTACTGCTTTTCCAACCAGACAGTGAATTTAAGATACATATTTACTTACTTTAAAGAGAGGTGAGTGCTGAGTGTTTACCTAATCTGCCATGATTGCTCTACCAGACCTTCTGTCTGCTGAGCTATCTTGAGAAGGTGGTATTAGAGATAAGTCCTGAAAGATGAGATGAAATCAGCAGAAAATGAAAGGGAATGTGTCCCTGAACAGAGGGGGTAGCTTGTGCTTGCCCCTAGGCAAAAACAAAAATCAAATACCTCCCCCCAACTCCCTCCACTGACCGCCACCCAAAAGCACTCAACACAGGTTAGTGTTCCAGGGACCACGGGGAGGCCAGTGTACCTGATGTTGGGAGAGACAGAGGGAAAAGAGGACAGGATAGAATAGGAGAGGAAGGTTAAAACCAGACCATGCTGGGCTTAGGGAAGGCGTGTGGATCTTATCTGAGGTGCAATGGGAAGGTTTCAGGCAGTGTAATAAAAATGATCTGTTTTCTGTTTTAGGAAAGATTGACTCTGGACTCTTCAGTGTCAATAGGTAAGACTCAATAGTTTCTTTTTTCTTTCTTTTTTAAAGAGAGAATCAATTTTACTAGTTTTTCATTGCTCTGACTCTTTGTTGTGTACATGGGGTGCTGGGCCTTGAACCCACATCCTCGCACTTGCCAGGCAAATGCCATAACCACTGAGCCACCACTCTACCCCAACCTCTATAGTTTCAAAGGAAAAAAATGCTAATGATTTCAAGGGTAAAGGAACTTTTCCATGTATGTTTGAAGTTGTTAAAAACATTTGAACTTATAGGAGTGTAAAGGAAAGGTTAATATGGGTAGCTGGTTTGTTTTAAAAAGCAAATGTACAAAAGCCCATAGGCATATGAAGACTTTGTAAGGTGTTTTGTTTTGTTTTTAAAGAGAGAGGGACAGTGAGAGAGACAGAGAAAGAGAGGAACAACTTTATTGAGTTTTTCACATGGCCTTAGTTGCTCCACTCTCAGTTGTGTACGTGGTGCTGGGGTTTGAACCCGGGTCCTCGTGCTCACCAGGCAAGCGCCAAAACCACTGAGCCACTGCTCCAGCCCCCTTTGTAAGGTTTTAATTTTCTTTTTTACGCCATAGCAAAGGATTAACACAAGTTGAGTAATTTTTGTTTGATTAGGTCATTTCAGGTACACCTGTATTCAAGAATTTTGTTTTCACAGCGACTGTGCAAAGACTTTGATGATCATTTGCAAGTGTTCTGTTAAACCTTGAGTTGTAGAATTCTGCTTGCATATGTTGCTATTTCTAAATTGACAGCGGCTATTCCAAAGCTTAAGCCAATATAATGGAAATAACTTCTTTAAATGAAAGAGAACAAAATGCTGCCTATGTGAGTCTGTAAGTTTAATAGATTATTTCTATCAAACACGTAACATTTTTTCTTTTGGACTTTCTCATTTGAAATCTTACATAAACATGTTCATTTCTATACATTTTTTTGGGGGGGAGGGTGCTGGGGATTAAACTCAAGGATGCTTTTACCTCTAAGCCACATCCCCAGTCCTTTTTATTTTTTTATTTTGAGAGAGGGTCCTGATAAGTATCTCAGCACCTTGCTAATTTGCTGAGGCTAGCCTCAGACTTGCAATCCTCCTGCCTCAGCCTCCTGAGCCCTTGGGATTACAAGAGTATGCCACTGTGCCTGGCTATTTATATATAATTTCAAATTATATATAAATTTATTTGTAGATTATTATTTTTTTGAAGAGAGAGAGGGACAGTGAGAGAGAGAGAGAGAGAGAGAGAGAATCAATTTTGTTTTTTCATGTGACTTTTGTTGGCCTGACACTTGGTTGTGTACAAGGTACTGGGGTTTGAACCCGGGTACTTGCGCATGTCAGGCGAGCGCTGTAACCACTGAGTCACCGCTCCAGCCCTGTGGATTATTTTCCATGCAGATTCTTCTCAACTTATACTGGCATT
>PVKS010040587.1:0-16542 GCA_004027875.1 Aplodontia rufa
AGACTGTCCCTCAGGAAAATGTAGGAAGATCAAGATGCAAGGCTGGATGAAGAGTAGAAAGCCAGCCCGGCGCAGCGGCACACACCTGTGATCCCAGTGGCTCCAGAGGCCGAGGCAGGAGGATCTCAAACTCCAGGCCAGCAGTGCCAGAGCCTGCCTCGAAAATTAAAAAATTAATAGCAATAATGGCCAGATATGCTGGGACACTCCTATAACCTCAGTGGCTAGGGAGGCCAAAGCAGGAGGATCGCAAGTTCAAAGCCAGCCTCAGCAGCTTAGCAAGGCCCTGTCTCAACATAAAAAATGAAGCAGGCTGGCGATGTGGCTCAGTGGTTCAGAGCTCCTGGTTCAATCCCCGTACAAAAATAAATAAGTAAATAAATGAAATGATTTAAAAAATAACAACAAGGGCTGGGGATGTGCTCAGTAGCAGAGCGCTCCTGGGTTCAGTGTATGTGTACACACGCATAAAGGACCTAGGAGAGATGTTTTTTAGAAAGATCTTATGAGATAAAATGAAAACCAGAAACCAGCTAACACCAAAAAGATTTTTTAAAAGAGGAAGGCAATTTGGCAGATTGGCCGTTCCCTGAGTTAGCTCGTGGCCCTCTGACGGCATGTGCATGCCCACCTCCCCCCTGCACAGGTCTCTCATAGCTGTGGCTCAGGGCAGGCTCTTGGGCCCTTCTGCCAGCTCGGGGGAAAGGTGCTTCATCTTGCAGGATGAGCTTGGGGGTGGGTAGGAAGCCAGCGGACCCAGAGCCTTTTAGGACCCAACTCATGACACTTGTCAGCCCCACACACGCCAGGCGTGGAGGACAGTGGCAGATTCCTACTGGTGTGCCGCCTCTCTCCATTGCAGGCATCAATCATGGACCGTAGAATTCCTTCCACCCACCCAGAGCTCAGTGTTCTGGATGACTGCGACCTCCCCGTCACACGAGTCTGGTCTCCCTGGCCTTGGTTTCCACGGGGCTCCAGGCAGCAGGCAGACACTGACCTGACCGTTGCTGTACCTGCAGAGTGGACCCAGGCTGCATGAGCCCGGATGTGAAGAACTCCATCCACGTGGGAGACAGGATCCTGGAGATCAATGGCACACCCATCCGAAATGTGCCCCTGGACGAGGTGCGGGTCTGAGGCTGGCGGCAGGTCAGGGTGGAGCCCCAGCCCCTCCTCCAGCACTCGGTGGCCTCAGCTGGCCGCTCCCTCTCCCCAGATTGACCTGCTGATCCAGGAGACCAGCCGCCTGCTACAGTTGACCCTTGAACATGACCCCCACGACTCGCTGGGCCATGGGCCAGGGTCCGGGCCCAGCCCCCTGGGCTCCCCGCTGCACAGCCCCGGTGGGGAGGCGGTCAGCTCCACCCGGCACACACCTGTCCTGTAAGTCATCCAGGTCCCTGGGGTGGGCGGGTGCTGTTGCCAGGGGCCTGGTCCCTGCCCTCCACCAGCTCAGCCTGGGGAATATGACGTAGGACACGGGAAGCATCTGCCCAGCTGGGGGACACAGAGGCTTCCCGGCAGGCCCACATCCCGCCTAGGCTAATGGCATGTAATGGGGACATTGGGCTCAGTGGCAGGTGTCACTGGTGGTTTGAGGTGTGGCAGGGCTCCTGGACTCTGTCCCACTGAGGGGCTGTCACTGCCGAGTGCTGGATTTCGTAAGGATCACCTGGTCCACTGCACAGGAGGGACTCCATCAGGGACACATGAGACCAGGGACAGCTGGTGGGCCATCACAGTGGTGCAGGCAGCAGGTGCCAAGGTCCACATCTCAAATCTGGGGAGGTGGGAGAGGGGCTGTGAGGAAGAAGCCCAGAGGCAGCCTGGTCCGCACCCCGCTTGCTGTGAGACCTGCTCAGGATACCTGCAGGCTCTCAGGGGGGACACCCGGAGTGACAGCCTCCTGAGAGGTGTTCAGGGGGGATACCCGGGTTGACAGCCTTGTGATAGGTGTTCAGGGAGGACACCTGGGGTGACAGCCTCGTGGGAGGTGTTCAGGGGGAACACCCGGAGTGACAGCCTCGTTAGAGGTGTTCAGGGGGACACCCGGAGTGACAGCCTCGTCAGAGGTGCTCAGAGGTGTTCAGGGGGACATCCGGGGTGACAACCTCGTGGGAGGTGTACTCTTCATGGCACACACTTCCCCTAACCTGCATAGGTGTGAAGCTCAGCCCACTTGTGTGCAGGGCGTCTGCCTCTGTCCCCCAAAGCCCGGGAGACTGGCAGAGAAGGCCAAGGACAGATATTCCTGCTGGGCAGCTCTGTCTCGGTGGACCTCAGGCTGGACAGAGCAGGAGTGGGGAAGATGGGTGCTGGCCCCAGACTGCAGAGGGCTGTGCCACCCACTCCCAGCACAGGGACAGCACATGGACTGGCCTGGGTGGGGCACAGCAGGCAGGGGCAGGACCCTGGCCAAGTGCCTCTCCCTGTGACACTGGGTACCTTGTGCCTTCCCAGAAGGAGCTGCAGCATCGACACATCCCCGGGTGCTGGCTCACTGGCCTCGCCAGCCTCCCAGCGCAAGGACCTGGGTCGCTCAGAATCCCTCCGCGTGGTCTGCCGGCCACACCGCATCTTCCGGCCGTCGGACCTCATCCACGGGGAGGTGTTGGGCAAGGGCTGCTTTGGCCAGGCCATCAAGGTACGGGGGCGGGGGCGGCAGTCCTCTCTTCCCCTCCCAGGCCTGGCTTCTGGGCTCCTTGGCCAATGCTCTCTCCTCTGCCTCAGTCTCCTTGAGCCGGCGAGGGGGCAGGGACCTTCTGTAGGCTGTCCCTTATCCCCTTGCCTGGCACAGAGTCCTTGCCCAAACCACCCTTTGACTTCCAGGACACAGGCCATCAGAGCGAAGAAAGCTGGTCTCAGGCCAGGGACCCTGGTCTCAGGTTCTGGCAGTCCTGCCCTGCCAGCTGGTGACCTTGGGTCCTGTTAGGAAACCTCAGAGTCTCAGTTTCCTCATCTGTCCTCGGTGTCTGGGAGCACCCCCTGGCAGTTCCCGGGTAGCTGTGGGACTTACTCCAAGGTGGGCTGATGGCAGTGCCTCTGTCTTCCTGAGTCTGTGCCTTGGTGTACCCACACACAGGTGACACACCGGGAGACAGGCGAGGTGATGGTGATGAAGGAACTCATTCGGTTTGACGAGGAGACCCAGAGGACGTTCCTCAAGGAGGTCATTGGGGGGACTGTCACATGCCTCAAGACCAGACTGCTAGGTCCCCACCCCTTCCCCATTGAGACAGGGTGGCAGAGGGTTCCCTGAGGATGTGGCTCAGTCCGTATGTTGAGAAAAAGCATGCTCCTTGCAGGGGACACACATCCCTGGGAGTGGAAGCAGCCCCAGCAAAGGCAGCGGGGAGGTGGAGGAGGGGGCAGGAGGGGTGGCCCAGCCTGTTTGTTCCCTTCCAGGTGAAGGTCATGAGATGCCTGGAGCACCCCAACGTGCTCAAGTTCATCGGGGTGCTGTACAAGGACAAGAGGCTGAACTTCATCACCGAGTATATCAAGGGGGGCACCCTGCGGGGCATCATCAAGAGCATGGTGAGAAGCTGGGTGCAGAGGCGCACGCCTGTAATCCCAGCAGCACAAGTTCAAGGCCAGCCTCAGATACTTAGACCCTGTCTCAAAGTAAGAAAGGGCTGGCGGTGTGGCCCAGTGATAAAGCACCCCTGGGTTCAATCCCCAGTACAAAAAATATACATACATACATACATAGTGTTGGGCAGAGCCCCACCTGCCACCTCTCCTGCGGCCTGGTCAAGGCAGGTCCTGCTCTGGGCCCCAGGCTCATCTGTTCAGCGGGGACTGACTGTGGAGACCGCAGATCCTTTAAACCCCGATTCCAAACCAAGCAGGGGAGCCAGCAATTCCACATAAAGCTAGGGCCCCGAGACGGCGGCAGCTTTACCCAGGGCACGCACAGGCTGCTCTAGGCTAGCTGTCCTGCAGGTCTGCGGCAGCCAGGGCCAGCCTGGGGAGGGGCAGCCTCGGTTCCCAGTCCATGGAGGGCCTTTGCTTTGCTTCTGGCAAAACCAGATCTTTCTCGCCTTTTAAACATTTTACAAAGCCCAGAACTTTAGGATTTGGAGACGGTTAAAACCTATCTCCACAAATAAAGTGTTGCTGGGAAGCCACCAGCACCCTGGGTGGGACAGCTCCCTGGGGTCCCATCCTGCCTTGTAGCCCCTATCAGCTTCACCCTGACACCTGGAGACTCTGTCCCCTCCCTGGCTTCTGCTGTCTCACTCCCCCGGTTTGACTGCCTGGCTTTCCCCAAAGTGAGGCCTGCAGGCTCCTGCCAGATGGGAATTTCCCAAGAGTCCACCTGCGAGGCTTCCCAGCCAAACTCCCCCTCTTTTTTAAAAAGAGAAAGAATCAACTTTATTTTTTGATCTGAGTTTTGTTTTTCTGACACTTGGTTGTGTACTTGGAGCTAGGATTCAAACCTGGGTCGTTGCTCGTGCCAGGCAAGTGCTGTAACTGCTGAGCCACCGCTCCAGCCCCCAGACGTCTCCTCCTAATGTGCCCAGGCACTCTGGCCCTTTCTCTGGAGCATTCCAAGGGGAGGGCAGGAGAGTGAGTGGTCTCTGCCTGTGAGCTGAGCCCTGTAGTCAGATTGCCGTCGCTGTGGCAAAGCACCTGAGATAATCCATGTGTCAGGAGAAGGGGTTGCGGAGGGCCAGTGTGGAGGTGTAGTCCATGGTCACTTGTCCCCATTGCTTGGGGTCCGGAGAAGGGGTTGTGGAGGGCCAGTGTAGAGGTGTAGTCCATGGTCACTTGTCCCCGTTGCTTTGGGTCAGGAGAAGGGGCTGTGGAGGGCCAGTGTGGAGGTTTAGTCCATGGTCACTTGTCCCCATTGCTTGGGGCCTGCGGTGAGGGAGCTCGTGGCACAGCAAAGCACCTGCCTCCTGGCCCAAAATCTAAAGAGAAAGAGGCCCACGGCCCCCTTCAAGGGCACGGCTCCAGCGACCTGAGGAGCCAGGCTCCACCTCCCAGGAGTACCTCGCTGGGCACCAGGCCTTTAGCCCGTGGGCCTTGGGGACAGCCCAGATCTGAGCCATAGCAAGGCCAGAGTGACCCAGTGCTGGTAGCGCAAGCAACCGTGCCAGGCCCTTCCGGCTGCCTCTGTAAAGGCCAGTTCCCAGTTTTAAAAAATGTGGAAGGATTGGGCCCTCCATATCCGTGGGTTCTGCACGCTCAGAGTAGGCCAACCATAGGCTGAAAATACTTGGGAAGGAAATAATAATTTCGTTTTCACTATGCAAAGAGATTTTTTCTTGTTCCTAAACATTCAGTAGAACAAATACTTGCGTGGCGTCTGCGCTGCGTGGAGGCTGCGTGGAGCCTGCGCTGCGTGGAGGCTTGCACTGTCTAGAGCAACCCAGGAGGGAGGTCCTGAGTAGCTGGTATGCAGACTCCCTGCCATCTGACTTAAGGGCCTGCTGGGAGGCACAGCCAGCACCACTGCTGCCGAGGGACGGCTCTGTAGGCCACCCTGCGCCTCCTCCGTTCTGACCTGTAGTCGGTTCTGTTAGGAAGGGACGCTTGATTCACTAGCAGCCCTTTGGAAGGAGGCGGTGGGGGCCATCAGCCTCTCAGGACACACCTGTCCCTGCTACTGTGGTCCCCACGGCCACATCCTGGCTGTTCTCTCCACCCCCCAGGACAGCCAGTACCCGTGGACTCAGAGGGTGAGCTTTGCCAAGGACATCGCCTCGGGGATGGTGAGTGGCTGGTGACCTCACACCAGAAACAGGCCGCACAGGGAAGCTTTGGAGACCAGACAGGGAGTAGGAAGAACTCTCAAATGGCCCAGTTGTGTGGGAGGGTAGGTGGGAGTCCATGGGGCCTGGGAGGGTGGGTCCCCAGCCCCTCCCTGCTGACCTCTGCCCCCACCAGGCCTACCTGCACTCCATGAACATCATCCACCGAGACCTCAACTCCCACAACTGCCTGGTACGCGAGGTGAGCAGCTGGGGCCAGCGGCTGGGAGTGGGGAGACAGACCCTGCCTGCCAGCCTTGGGGCCTTCCCACCGGGTCCCTGGGTCACCTCCCAAGTGTAACCCAGCAGCATCAGTGGGGGCCGGGAGGTCTGACAGGTCTCCCTGAGGAGGAGGCTGGGGGACTCATATGCTAGACTAGAGGCAGGGAGCCTGGAGGACCCACGTTAGTGCGGATAGGGGGGACCCAGGTGCTCTGCAGAAGACAGAGGAGGGAGGAACATGCCCAGGGGAGCCAGCATGTTCCATTTCCTGGGCTGCTGTAATGCAGTGCCATACACTGGGTGACTTAAAGCAACAGAAATTCACTCTCAGAGCTCAGGAAGCCGAAATTCAAAACCAAAGCTAGGCAAGGTCTGTTCCCCCGGAGGATCTGGTGAGGTACAGGCTGGGCCGGCAGGGCCAGGACGTGTCCACCGTGACCCTGCTCGCCTCCCCAGAACAAGAACGTGGTGGTGGCGGACTTTGGGCTGGCACGGCTCATGGTGGACGAGAAGGCTCAGCCTGAGGACCTGCGGAGCCTCAAGAAGCCAGACAGGAAGAAGCGCTACACCGTGGTGGGCAACCCGTACTGGATGGCGCCCGAGATGATCAACGGTGAGGGGCGGCCGTGGCCCAGGGTCCAAGCAGAGCCATAGTCACCGGCTCCTGCCCTCCCTGTTGCTGCCACACTTGGTGGCTTAGGTAGCGAATCATCAAATGGTCTGAAGGTCAAAAGCGCCACCAGGGTCCCCCTGGGCACTGGCAGGCTGCTCCTAGGCAGGACCTGTTTCCTTGCCCCTCCTGGCTCCTAGAGGCCACCTCATTCCTCAACTCAGGCCCGGCTTCCTTCCCCCGTGGCTCTGACCCTCCTCCTCCCCCTGGTGAGGACCCTGCTGATTGCACTGAGCCACCCGGATGATCCAGGATCAGCCTCCATCTCACAACCCTGAGAATCCCAGGGGCTGGGGGCGCGGCTCTGTGCTAGAGCCCTTGCGCAGCGTACACAAAGCCCGGGTTCCATCCCAGCCCTGCAGAAACAGGACCTGCAGAGCCCCAGGGATTAAGACAGGGACACCTGCCTTCCCAGCCCCACAGGTGCGGTCTCCCTCTCCGTTCTCTGCTCTCTCTGCTCTCGGTGCTTAGCGTCTGTGTGTCCAGACTCTAAGGCCCCTCCCCAGACAGGCTCAGCCAGCAGCAGCTCTGACCATATGAATGAAATTAATGTCACCCCAGGCACAGTCTCCACAGTCCCTGTCCTTAAGGGTCGGGTAAGCATCTGATGCGGTTTGTGAACCCATTGCAGCACATTGGCATTCAGGGAGCGTGGCTGTCCTGAAGGAGTGTGACAACACTAGGTGGCTGATAATGTCACAGACAAGGACAACTGAGGCTCAGCGAGTCTGCTCTGTAACAAATTACTACAAACGTGGTGACTTAAAGCGACACAGTTGACTGGGTGTGGTGGTCCAAGACCAATCCCAGCAGCCCAGGAGGCTGAGGACCACAAGTTTGAGGCCAACCTGGGAGACTTAGTGAGACTTTGTCTCAAAATTTAATAAAAAGGGCTGGGAATGTAGCTCAGTGGTAGAAAGGTCTCTGGGTTTAATCCAAACACTAGGAAAAAATAATAATAATAACCACAAGAGCAGAGGCCAAAGTCCTGGGTCCAGCATGGATGCCCTACTAGGGGGATCTAGACCTCGCCTCTTCCAGCCACCGTGGCTGCCTCTCTCCAGCCTCTTCTGCAGGTCTTCCCTGTCCTCTCACAAAGGCATGTGTGGTGGCAGTTAGGGCCCCAGATGACCCAGGTTCCTCTCCTTACGAAGTCCTGAGCTTCATCACATCTGCAAGATACCCTCACACCCCATGCTAGGGATGGAACCCAGGCCCTCATATGCTAAGCACATTGTCTTCCACTGACCTGCACCCCAGCCCCAAGAACCCTCTCCCAAGAGTCCCATCCACAGTTTCCTGGGATTTGATGTGGCTGTCTTTAGGGACCCCGTGGAGTCGAGTTTGCCCAGAGTCACGCAGCAGGTCTGGAACTTCTCGTCCCAAGCCTTCATTGTCACCCCTCAGAGTTCAGACCCAGGAAGTTGGGAAGCAGGACCTAAGCCCTGGTGCTATGAAGGTGGTCAGCATCTGCCTCCTGGTCCCACCTGGCTCTGCTCCTGCTCTGACATGTGCTGTCTTTGTCCAGGCCGCAGCTATGATGAGAAGGTGGATGTGTTCTCCTTCGGCATTGTCCTGTGTGAGGTAGGTCCTGCGGTGGGCACTGGTGGCCTCGGGCCCTGCAGTGGGCACTGGTGGCCTCAGGTTCTGCGGTGGGCAATGGTGGCTTTGGGCCAGTGGCTCCTCTCCACTCCTCTCCTCCTGGGCTGACGCCAGGAGCCTCCTGAGAACAGGGCCACCCAGAGCACGAGGACAGGCTGCTCCACGGGGCTCATGTCCAGCCTGGGTTTGATATCTAGTGATCTGCCTTCAGCCCCAGGCTAAGGGGCCCCATATTAACTGCTGGGCCTTGTGCTGGCCAGATCATCGGGCGGGTGAATGCAGACCCCGACTACCTGCCACGCACCATGGACTTCGGCCTCAACGTGCGAGGCTTCCTGGACCGCTACTGTCCCCCAAACTGCCCCCCGAGCTTCTTCCCTATCACAGTGCGCTGCTGCGATCTGGACCCTGAAAAGAGGTGAGTGGGGGGCCTCGGCCTGGGGCAGCCCTCCAGGCGGGGCTGATCTCCAGGAGGGCCAGAGCCACCATCCGCCCCCTGCCACCCCAGGCCCTCCTTCGTGAAGCTGGAACAGTGGCTGGAGACGCTCCGCATGCACTTGACTGGCCACCTGCCACTGGGCCCACAGCTGGAACAGCTGGACCGGGGCTTCTGGGAGACCTACCGGCGCAGTGAGAGCGGACTGCCTGCCCACCCTGAGGTCCCCGACTGAGCCTGGCCCACCCAGCTGCCCCGGCCCCCACCTCCAGGAAATCCACCCTCACAGATTCCTCTGCAAGAGGTAGCCAGGCATGGAGCCCCTGGCCAGGGCAGCAGGTGCCCAGACCCCTCCCCAGAGCCAGACCCTGACTTGCCTTCTCCCCTGGACTGTGCCCCCCGCCCTGCCTCCAGCCCCAGAAGCGCCCGGCACACTCACCGGCACGTCGCCCTGCCTTACCTCTTGTCTTGGTGGGGCCACCTCCCCACGTACTTCTTGCATGAGCTGGGGGCCCTGGGCGAGCTGTGCCCATTCCACGCACCACCTGGACATCCCGCGCACTGCGTCTGCTCCTCCGAGGGAGACTGGGCGGAAGGTGTGGAGGAGGCCACGCTCCCAGGAGCCACGCAGGGAGTCTGGAGCCTTATCCCCCAGGGGTGTCTAGGTAGCAGCAGGTGTCACGATCACCCAAGCCCCCAAAGCAGTGTGATCCTGCGCACCCGTTGGCCAGCAGCCACAGGCCTTTGTCTTGCTTTGGGTCTCTCTCCTTTCTTTATCAAAGCCACTTTAGTGAGAAGCAGGTACCGGGCCCCAGGGCAAAGGGGGTCCCTAGAGGGAGAGGGGAGCCCTGGTGCCTGGGCCTGGGCTGCCGGGGACGGGTGGCCAGGGAGGGAGCTGGTTCGTCCGGTGCCCCCTGCAGTAGCCGAGCAGCCCTGCCCTCTCCTCATGCCTCTGTCCTCTGGGTTCTTTCTGTGTAATCTATTTTTTAAGAAGAGTTTGTATTATTTTTTCATACGGCTGCAGCAGCAGCTGCTGGGGGCTTGGGGTTTTATTTTTTTGGCGGGCAGGGGTGGGCGGGCCATTTTGTCACGTTGCCTCAGTTGAGCAGCTAGGAAGTATTAACTGTGAAGCTTTCTCAGTGCACTTTGAAGCTGGAAAACAATCCAGACAGGCCCATGGGACTAGACTGAGGGCGGCAGGGACACACTCGCCTCCGCCCGGGAACCGGGTCGTCTAAGGAACAAACCCAGACTCAGAACAATAAAATTCTGCGCTCCCCAAGCAGGGCCTGTGTTGCCACGTGTGTTGGGGGCTGAGGGGAACTGTCAGCTTGAGAGGCCTCGAAGCCTGACCAGAAGGCCAGCTGGGGGGCGGGCAGAGGGTGAAGAGGTGCTGACCACAGCCTGCTTGGGCCTGGGGCACAGGTATAGCCCAGGACAAGGGAAGACTTCAAAAGTTGGTTGCGCCAGGTGCGGTGCCACACACCTGTGATCCCCACAGCGTGGGAGGCCGAGGCAGGAGGATTGCAGGTTCAAGGCCAGCCTCAAAAACTTAGTCCCTCCCTGTCTCAGAATAAAAAATAAAAAGGGGCTGGGGATGTGGCTCAGTGTTTAAGCAACCCTGGGTTCAATCCCGGGTACCCCACCCCCCAAAAAAAGTTGGGCTTCAGGATGTGGGGAGATTGAGGAATGTATTTCTACAGAATCGCTTCCACCAGTGTTGAAAGAGGAAGAACAATATGGATACCTGGGTTGGGGGTGTAGCTCCGTGGTAGAGCACTTGTCTAGCATGACTGAGGCTGAGTTCCATCCGCGCAAGAAGAAGAAACAGGAAGACAGGGAATTCCGAGTTAGCCCCAGTGATGCCCTGTGGGAAGTGGCTGCCTCCATAGGCTGGGGGATTTAAGGAAAAACTGGTCCCTCGCGCTGCCACTGCCTTACGTTGCCTACCAAAGCGCCTCGATCTCGGCGGTTTAAAACAACAGTGGTCGCTGCTTGGGAGCATGGCTGGGCTGCGCTCTGTTGGAGCACTTGTCTAGCGTGCGTGAGGCCCGCTTTCATCCCCTGTGTGCACACAAAGTCAGTCCTTTGCCTGTTTGGTTCTTTCTTTTTAACAGAGAATTTTATTTTCCATCTGACCTTTGTTTCCCCAACACATAGTTGTATATGTGGTGCTGGGGTTTGAACCCGGGTCCTCACACAGCCAGGCAAGCGCTCCAACTGCTGAGCCACGGCCCCAGCCCCCTCTTTCTTTTTCTTTTTCTTTTTTTTTTTTTTTTTTTTTTCTGTTTAAGAGAGAATCAATTTTATTTATTTTTTCATCTTGTTTTTCCAGTACTTAGTTGTGTGGTTCTGGGGCTCAAACAGAGGTCCTCGCACACGCCAGGCAAGTGCCCTACCACAGGGCCATCACTCCAGCCCCTTTGCCTGTTTCTTAATTGGACAATTTGTTTTTTCTAGCTTTCATTTGGGAGTGTTCTTTGTTCTGGACGCAAGTCTGTCATCAAATAGATGATTCACAAGTGCTTTCTCCCATTCTCTGGGCCATCCTCCATCTTGACAGTATATTTGGATGCTTCTAGAAACTAGAAGTTTCTAGTTGCAAAAAGACCAGTTTAGGGGGTTGGGGATTTAGCTCAGTGGCAGAGCGCTTGCCTAGCATGCGCAAGGCCCCGAGTTCGGTCCTCAGCCCTAAAAAAAAAAAAAAAAGACTAGTTTATCTTTTTTTTCTTTTTGCCTGGGCTTTTCATACATCTCAGAAGTCGTCTTTGTCTGACTGAAGGTGAGAGATTCACCCCTGAGTTTTCTGCTAAGAGCCTTGTGGGCTGTGCTCTGACATTGAGGCCTCTGGGCTCTGTGACATTTGTCTGTCCCGGGCCAGCACCACGCACGATCACCCTAGCCTCACAGTAAGTCTGGAAGTTCTCCAGCCTCACCCCTTGTCAAAGTGTTCTGTCTCTTCTTGGCCCCTTAGATTCCCATGCGAAGTTTTGGATTGATTTGTTGTGTGATTGATTCTAACTCCACCAATTCCTTCTCCACTGTGGATCTCAGCTGCTTGGGATTCGTTGAGTAACCCAAAACTCCGTTCCAGAATGTTCTGCACCCCCAGGACCCTGCCAATGTGAAATTTTCCAATAATTCTAGCCAAGGACACAAAAGTGGGTTTCTTGTTGTTGTTTTGGTTTGGTTTGGTTTTTGTTTGTTTTGGCACTGGGGGGATTAAACACAAGGACACTTAACCACTAATCCATAGCCCCAGCACTTTTTCAAAAATTTTATTTTTTAAAAATTTTTAAAACATTTTAAAATATTTTTTAAATTGTTTTTAAGAGAGAGAGGGACAGTGAGAAAGAGAAAGAGAGACCAATTTTATTTAGTTTTTCGTGTGACTTTTCATTGCTCTGAGACTTCACTGTGCACGTGGTGCTGGGGTTCAAACCCACATCCTGGCACATGCTCAGCAAGCTCTGTAAACACCGAGCCACCACTCCAGCCCCTATTTATTTATTTTCAAAGAGAGAGGGACAGAGATAGAGACAGAGAGAATCAATTTTATTTAGTTTTTCATGTGGCTTTCATTGCTCCAACACTTCGTTGTGAAATGGTGCTGGGGTTTGAACCTGCGTCCTTGCGCATGCCAGGCAAACACTGTAACTGTCAAGCCACTGCTCCAGCCCCACCCTTTTTACTTTTTATTTTGAGACAGGGTCTCACTAAATTGCTTAGGGCATCACGAAGTTACTGAAGCTGGCCCTGAACTTTCAATCCTCCTGCCTAAATCTCAGTCGCTGAGATTACAGGCGTGTGCAACAGCACCCGGCCAAGGACTCAAAAGTATTAAGAAGCACTCCACAGAGTCCCTTTCAGTCCGGCCAGTAGTCCTCCTTGTCCTCACCATGTCGTGACAAACCAGCAGCTCCTTGGGAATCAGGATCAGTCACCCAGCTAGCGTAGCACACCCTCACTTGACTGTCACAAGTTGGCAAAGTGCTGAGCTCAACTTCAGTTCTGAAGAACCGAGGCACCCCCTGGTGAAAGCTCTCCTGCCCTGCTCAACCTCTAAGCCAGCAAAGGTCCAAGCTGCCGGAAAGGGCTGAAAATTCAAAGCCTGTCTCAGCAACTTAGGGAGGCCCTGTTTCAAAATAAAATATAAAAATAAAAGGGGCTGGGGCTGGAGCGCTGGCTCGGTGGTTACGGCGCTTGCCTGGCATGTGCAAGTACGCGAGTTCAAACCCCAGCACCACATATACAATGAAGTGTCTGAGTAATGAAGGTTACTTGAAAAACTAAATAAAAATTGCTTCTCTCTCTCTCTCTGCCCTCTCTTTCTTTAAAAATAAATAAATAAATAAAAGGGGCTGTGGAGGGCTGGAGCAGTGGCACAGCTGTTACAGCGCTTGCCTGGCATGCGTGAGGACGCGGGTTCAAACCCCAGCACCACAAACACATTGAAGTGTTGGAGCAGCAAAAGCCACGTGAAAAACTAAAAATCGATCCCCCTCTTTCTCACACTGTCCTAAAAAAAGGGGGATCCTAGGGGTGTGGCTCAGTGGTTAAGCGTCCCTGGGTTCAATCCCTGGTACCAAATTAAAAAAAAAAACCGGAAGAGGATGATGGGCGTCTCCCTGCTCGTGGGCGGCCAGTGGCCTGCGGCAATGAGTACAGGTCCCCTCTACCTCCCCAGCCACAGGTAAGCCTCTCTGCTCTCCAGGCAGTCATGGGCGCCACCCCTGCCCTCCCTGCCCTGATCTCTGTGGTGACCCCTGGTAGGGAAATGGGCACACTTCGGTGCCCAGCAGGTCACTATGATCCCGTTAGCTACCTAAGAACATTTTTCCTCCCTTCGGCAAAGAACGCGTTCCAGAGTATGTGCAGATGCACGGGGAAGATGGCAGTATGCTGAGGACAGGGTGCTCTGTGGCTCCTGCACCCAGGAAGCAGCCGGAAGCTGCGAGGAGGGTGTCGGTCTGACCTGCAGGGGTGCAGAGGCACCCACACAGGGAGACTCCCTGGAGCGTTTCCATGGTCTCTTCCATACCAGGACGACAGAGCAGAGAGTGAGGGCCCTGGAAAGGGAGCCAGCAGCGTGAGCGGCTCAACCATCTTGTCCCTGACTGATGACACTTTAGAGGCTGGTGCAGCTGTAGGTGAGACCCTGCCATGCAGGACTAGCGGATGAGGAGGCAACACTACAGCCCCTCACCAGGGCAGAGCTGGCTAAGGAGGACCAGACCTCCGCAGAGCCGGCCCCCTCGTGTGCAGTCCAGTGCTAAGGTAACTTGTGTGCATGCACACGTACGCAGGTGTCTTTGTAGGCACGTTGATTTTTGCTTTTTCATGTAAGTGAAAAAAGTTTTTTTAATTTTGGGTTTGTTTTTTTTTTTTTTTGTCTTGTTTTGTTTGTTTTCTGGTACTGGGGATTAAGCCCAAGTGCACTTTACCCATTTCTCACTAAGTTGCTGAAGCTGCCCTTGAACTTGCGATCCTCCTGCCTCAGGCTTCAGAGTCACTGGAATTACAGCCATGAACCACCGCCCCTGGTTATGAAACTTATTTAAAGATGTTTTATATGTAGAAATAGTTTGAGACCATAACTTTAACCCTTACAAAGGGCAAAGTGTAGTTTTACCAGTGAGCCATATCCCCAGCCCTTTTGTTTTCATTTTGAGACAGGGTCTTGCTAAGTTACGTAGGGCCTCGCTGAGTTGCTGAGGCTGGCTTTGAACTTGCGATGCTCCTGTCTCAGCCTCCTGAGTTGCTGGGATTATAGGCATGCACCACTGTGCCCAGCTAGACTTGCTTTTAAAGAAGTGCTGGGGGCTGGAGCAGTGGCTCAGCAGTTTCGGCGCTTGCCTGGCAAGCGCGAGGACCCGGGTTCAAACCCCAGCACCACGTACACAACTGAGTGTTGGAGCAACTAAGGCCATATGAAAAACTAAATAAAGTTGTTTTAAAAAAAATAAAGAAGTGCTGGGATGGAGGTGTTGCTCTCTTCTTTCCCAAAGATAGAGAGAGGAAAGAAAAAAGTAAAACTCTAGAGTCTGGACCCATGGCTGGGTGGTTACGGCGCTTGCCTGGCATGTGCGAGTACGCGAGTTCAAACCCCAGCACCCCCAAACACAATGAAGTCTTGGAGCAACAAAGGCCACATGAAAAACTAAATAAAAAATTGTTTCTCTCTCTCTCTCTCTCTCTCTCTCTCTCTCCCTCTAAATAAATAAATAATAACTGCTGTAGTAGAGCCCAGGCTCCACTCCAGCACTGGGGAGTGGCAGTGGAAGAGGCTAAAGGAAGTACTTTAGATGAAAGGAAATCTGGAACTTCCAGGAAGAAGGAAAACAAATGGCAAATATCTAGACAAGAAGAACAGACCTCTTCTTCTCCTAGGTTTTTAATATGCGGATGACTATTGAAAGGAAATAATTACGGGCTGGAGAGGTGGCTCGGGAGTCAGAGGGGCTGGAATGGTGCAGTGGCTCAGCGATGAACGCGCTTGCCTGGCACGCACAGGACCTGGTTCAGACCCAGCACCATGCACACCAAAGTGTCAGAAAAACAAAATCCAGATGAAAATATAAAGTTGATTCTCTCTCACTCTAGAGCCACCACTGCAGCCTTCTCGTTCTTTCTCTTTTATTTTTTCAAAAGAGAATCAAGAGGGAGAAAGTGAGAGAGAATCGATTTTATTTTTATTTAGTTTTTCATCTGGGTTTTGTTTTTCCAACACACTCAGTTGTGTACTTGGTGCTGGAGTTTGAACCCAGGCCCTTGCACATGCCAGGCAAGCGCCGTACCTGCTGAGCCACTGCTCCGGACCTTAATCTCTCTTTAAAAAAAAAAAAAAGACAAGTGATAATTGGTTTTTTTTAATTGGTTCAGCATCATCTTACACAATGAAGGGATTGGTTGGTTCACACTTGTGCATGCATACATAGTGACAGAGTTGCTTAAACCTTGTCCAGGATCCACCCCTCTCCCCCTGCTCCCCAGTCTTGTTACTCCTCCGTAATTCCCCCAAGCTACAGATATACGTGACCATATATGTGATATTTAATCCTTGAAATTACTAGATTTATACGTCTGCCTGGGTGCATTTGGGGTTCTCGTGGAGTCAGTGCACTCTACAGTACTGAACACCCCGCCTTTTTCCTCCCTTCCCCTCCCATAGCTGGAGTCCCCGTTGCTGATGTGTTACTTCGCATTTGGTGGATCTATTAAATAAACTTGACTAACTTTCAGCCTATCTTAGGTTTTACTCTAGCTTCCACATGTGACAAAACATTTGACCCTTTAGACTCCGGATTTGGCATGATTTTTTTCCTATTTCCATCCATTTACCTGCAGAAGCCATGATCCCGTTCTTTCTAATTGCTGAGTAGAACTCCATGGTATGTATACACCAGTTTTTGGATCCATTCATCCAGCGAGGGACATCTAGTTCGATTCCATAATTTAGCTATTATAAATTGAGCTGCTATGAACATGTAGCTCAATAATAAGCTGATTCTAGCTCTTCTGGGAAAATACCCAGGAGTGGAATAGCTGGGTGGTACAGTGGTTTGATCCCTAATTGTGTGACGAGTCTCCGCACCGCTTTCCAGAGTGGCTATGCAAGTGTGCAGTCCCACCAACAGTGTGCTAGTGTCCCTTCCTCCCCACGACCCCTCCAGCATCTGTTGTTCGTATTCTTCATCTTTGCCACTCTGACTGGGGTGAGGTGGAACCTCAGTGCAGTTTGATTCGCATTTCTCTCATTGCTAGTGGTGTAGAACACTTTCTCGTACATCTTTTGGCTTTTTGAACTTCCTCTGTTGAGAAGTTTCTGTTTAGTTCAACAGCCCATTTAT
>PVKS010040588.1:0-16540 GCA_004027875.1 Aplodontia rufa
CAGTCACCTGTTATCCTCCTCTCAGAAAAAAATAAAAAAGGAGGAGATGTTGGGAACATGAGGTTCAGCTGGCTTGTAGGAGAATTGGTGGTAAACAACTCTAAGGGGTTCAGCTGGCTTGTAATTAGCAAATTGCCTGACCGCATGACTAAGCTATTCAGCCACTCATTTGTTACAATTGGAGAAAGGTGTTTGTATTGTATCCTATTGGCTATTGTAATGGATAAATAGAGTAGCAGCTAGTCAGGTAGGGGTAAGCAGCCAAAAGAAGCAAGCAGCCAAAGGAGAAGCAGTAGCCAGAGAAAAGCAAGCAAGCAGCCGCGTCCTGAAGGAAGAGAGCACAGAAGCAGTCAGAAGCAGCAGCAGCAGAGACGTCAGAGAGATCAGCGGCTTAGAAGATTCAGGTCCCGTGTTCCAGCCGCCGGCGTTCACCCCGTTGTTCCTGGCTCCCCAACCCTTCCTAACAGCCCCTCGGAAGACGGTCCAGCGTTAAGCCGTTCTACCCGCTTCTCGCACAGGAACGCTGCGAGGAGCGACTCCTCGTCCCAACCCCTCCCTAACTCGGCCCCTCGGAGGATGGCACGCTGGGCCATTCTACCCGCTTCTCACACAGGAACGCTGCGAGGAGCGACTCCTCCCCCCCCTTCCCCAGACCTGTCCTGCCGGGGCCGGCGGCCGGTTCTCAATGTCCTGCTGGCCCCCCGGGGAACGGCCAAAGTCCCCCGAGGCCATTTCCGCCGCTCCCCGCTCCAGAACCCAGGGCGGGGAGCTACAATGGTCCACCTACTTGTTTTTTAAGTATCATTGGAACACAATTATGTCCATGCTTACATATTACCCATGGCTGCCTTCATCCTTACAAAAGTAATCACAATACATATTCAAAAATCTTACTATTTGATCCTTTTTAGTAAAAGCTTGCCAATACCTGCTCTAGAGCATTGTTCCCAACCAAAACAACTTCTAGACCAGCTTCCTGACCACCTACTGACCAACGTGTGTTCAAGGTCAGGAATGATTAATGCCCAGAACATGAGAAATCCACAAAATGAAGAATCACCTTCCTCAGAATGAAGACAGTAGCCCCCATGGGGAACCCCAGCCATTGACACTATGAAGTTTACACTAACATGGGAGAATACGCAGATGCAAACAAGCTACTGAAGAGGAGATGAACAGCAAAACACGAAGTGTGTGTGTCTTAGTATTGCGAGACTGATGTGATCAAAGTGAGAAGGTCACAAAAAGGATATTTTAAAGTGTTTTCTTGTTTTTCCTGAAGTACAGCATACATTAGAAAAGGATACAAATCTATGTGCATATACACATTATGTTTATGCATTTGTATGACCACCACTCAGATGTGCATGGATTTTTTTTTTCACATAACACAATTCTTCCTTGCACTGGGATGATATCACTCAACTTGCAAGGGCAGCCACTACGTTGATTTGTAGCACATGGTAGGTAGCCTAGTAGATGACTACCCTCATTCTGTCATCTAGTGTTCACACCATGCACAGTGCCCTACATTGCATCAGCCATTTCGTGGGATCTATGACTTACAGTACACACAATCCTGTGTCAGTTCAGATCTGATATTCAGCGACGAAGACAGTGGCTCTATCTTGGATTCTTACACATACACAGATCATTGCTTAAGGGAAAGTCATGGTTTAAGCGATGTAATAAATGGGACAAGATAAGAAACTAAAGTCTCCAGCTAACAGTAAACTGGGTAAATTTGGATGAAGATCCTTTACCCTATTAAGCCTTTAGAGACTGGGGGACTGGAGTGGTGGCCCCACAGTTGCAGTGCTGGCCTGGCATGTGTGAGTATGCAGGTTCAAGCCCCAGCACCACACGCACAATGAAGTGTCAGAGCAACGAAGGTCACATGAAAGGCTAGATACAATTGATTCTCTTTCTCTCTCTCTCACTGTCCCTCTCTTTTTATTAAAAAAAAAAAAAGACTTTAGAGACTGGTTGATGGTTTCACTGCACTCATTATAGACCCTGAGCCAGAAGCACTCAGGCTATATCTAGACTCTATCCACAGAAATTGCATGTGATACTAAATAATTTTTTCATGTTTTTTTTAACAAGTTGCTAAGTTTTAGGTTAACTTATTACACAGCAGATTAAATAGCATATCACCCTACATTTGCTTTGCTTACTTTTTAGAACAGCATTTTTAGGTTCACAATGAAGTGTAGAAAAAGGCAGAGAGATTCCCCATACACTACAGGCTCTAATGCAAAAATTCCATCAACATCTCTCACCAAATTTGTACACTGGTTATTAACTGCTGAACCTACATTGATACATCATAACCACCCAAAGTTCATAGTTTTAAGTTAGGGTTGAGTCTTGCTGTTATATATTCTATGTGTTTGGACAAATATATAATGACATGCGTCTACCATTATAATATTACATAAAGTATTGTCACTGCCCTGAAAATCCTCTGTGTGCCACCTATCCATCTCTACTTCCTAGATCTCTAGCAACCATTGATCCTTTACTATTTGTATCATTTTGGTATTTATTGAATGTCATACTTCGAATCAAACCGTAAGTAATCTCTTCAGATTGGCTTATTTCACAGAATTGTACATATAAGATTCCTCCATGGCTCATATCATTTTAGCACTGAATAATATTTTTTTGGATGAACACAGTTTGTCCATTCACCAACTAAAGGACAGCTTAGTATGTCCAAGATCTGGCAATTATGCTTAAAACTGCTACAAACGTCTGTGTTCAGGTTTTGTATAGATGAAAGTTTTCAACTTCTTTGGATAAACACCAAGAAATGTAATTGCTGGATCACATGGTTAGAGCACTATTATTTCTGTAAGCTATTTCAACCCTTATCTTACACCAAACGCAAAAATCAAATAAAAATGGACTAAAGACTTAAATATTAACTTAAAATTGCTAAGCTCCTAGAAGAAAAATCTGGACACAGATCCTGACAATGATTTTTTAATATGACAAAAAGCACATAAAATAAAAGCAAAAATAGAATTTAGTATTATGTCAAACTAAAAAGCTTCTGTACCACAAAGGGGGGAAAGTCAAAATGAAAAAAAAAATCAAACCTGAGGAATGGGAAAATATTTTCAAAATGCATATCTGTTAAGAGGCTAAAATACAAAATATGTAGGAACTCATACAACTGAAAAACAAAAAAATTAGGACTGAAACCATCTTATGACTCAGCTATCCCATTTCTAGGTATTTTCCCAAAAGAATTAGAATCAGCATATTATAGAGATGTGGCTTCATCAATGTTTATAACAGCTCTTTTTATTATAGCTAGACTATGGAACCAACCCAGATGCCCCTCACTCCACAAGTGGATTAAAAAACTGTGGTATATATATACAATGGAATACTACTCAGCCATTAGAGAAAACATTATGGGTTTTGCAGCCAAATGGATGGAGATGGAAAAAATTATGCTAAGTGAAGTATCCCAAACTTCAGAGACTCAGGGTCAAATGTTTTCTCTCATTTGTGGAAGCTATAATACAACCGGAAACAGTATGTTAGATGGCTAAGCTAATAAGAACCTTAACATGTATGAATTTTTACACAAATGGGGGAAACTTGCCTAGGATACCTGGAGATGTAGGGAGGGGTCAGGGAGCGGGGAGAGATTAGGAAGGACATCTAGGAGACTGGAGGAAGGGAGTATGGGGGAATCAACTCAGAGGGAAACCTCAGACCTCCACAAGAAGTCCATTTAACACAGGGGTTCATTTTGGGGAGACATAGAACAATGGGAAACCCAAAGGGGGAAACCTTGGAATGGCATCAGCCTTGTCTACCTATGTGAATATACATTTTTTCTTGATTGTTTGATAATGATTACCCCTCAGCTGTAATTCTATATTCAACTAATAAAATAAAAAAAAAAGAATGGGCAAAGTGGGGGCTGGAGTGGTGGTTCGGGGTTACCGTGCTTTCCCGGCATGCGCGAGTACACGGGTTCAAACCCCAGCACCCGTGTACGCAACTAAGTTTCAGAGCAACGAAAGCCATGTGAAAAACTCAATAAAAAGATTGATTCTGGGGGCTGGAGCAGTGGCTTGGCAGTTATGGCACTTGCCTTGCATGCTCAGGTTCACAGGTTCAAACCCCAGCACCACGTACACAAAAAAGTGTTGGAGCAACAAAGACCACATGAAAAACTAAATGAAATCGATTCTATCTTTCTCTCTCTCTCACTGTCCCTCTTTTAAAAAATTATTCTGTGTCCTTCTCTTTATTAAAAAAAAAAAGAATGGGCAAAGGACTTAGTCATTTCTCCAAATATGACACACAACTAACCAAGGGTATATGAAAACGTGCTTAGCATCATTAGTCAGCAGGGAAATCCAAATTAAAACCAAAATGAGTCCCTCACACCTGTTAAGACAGCTATAAAAACAAAAAAAATTAATGTTTGTGAAGGAGTGGATCAAAGGAAACCTTTGTATACTATTGATGAGAATTTTAAATGGTACAGCTACTATAGAAAACTTTATGCAGTTTCCTTTAAAAATTGAAAATAGAATTGCCAAATCATCTAGCAATCTCACTTGTGGTTATTTATCCAAAGAATTTGAAGTTGAGATCACAAAGATGTATCTATACCCCCGTGTTTATGGGAGCATTATTCGTAATAGACAAAATATTTTTTAAAAATCCCTCAAAGTCTATCAACAGATGGGTGGGTGAAGAACTGGTATACATACACAATGAAATATTATTCAGCCTTTAAAAAGAAGGAAATCCTGCCATTTGCAACAACATGAATGGACTTGGAATGCATTTTGTTAAGTGAGATAAATCAGACAAAGAAAAATAGTGTAGAATCTCATTTATATGTGGAATCTAAAATAACCAAACTCAAAGTAAACAGAAAATGGTGGTTGGCTCAGGAGAAGAACAGTAAGGTCATGTTTACAGGGTACAAAGTTTCAGTTGTGCAAGAAAAGGAAATTCTGTTATCTATGTGGCGTAGAGACAAACGGAAACAACTACACATAAAATTTGCTAAGGTGGAGTTCCTGTATTCATCTTTTCACATCTTCATATTTAAGGTATGTTTCTTGAAAGTTGCATCTATTTTTATTGCCATCTGAAATATTTGTTTTAATTGTTTAGTTCATTTACACGAAACGCATTTCCTTATTTTCTACTTGCCATTTTACTTGTACCTTTCCTTTTAACCTCCTTTCCTGCTTTCTTTTAGAATCAATATTTTCTATCTTATAAACTCCCCTTTTATTAAGTTTTTGAGGGTATACTTTTTTCTATCATAGTTATTCTAGAGATCTAAAACACATCTTAAAATTTTTGCTGTCTTAATTTGTTCTTTAAATATTTCTAGAATAAAATAAGGGACTTAGATTTCAATGTTCCCTCCCCTTTGTGGTATTATTGTCATTTAATTTCACATACACTTAAACCTTGAATGATATTACAGCATTGTTTAGATTTAAAAAAACTTTCTATTCACCCATGCATGTCACATTTTAGGAGCCTTTTTTTCCTGCATTGCTAAACTTCCATCTGGAACCAGTGTATATCACAATAAAATGAGTAGCGGTTGTTGTCATAATGGTCATATACCTATCATGGCCCAATCCCAAAACATTCACTGACTCCCTGCTTCCTGCAAGATAAAATCCAGATGCCTTAGCCTGACATTCGTGGTCCTCTACTCAACAGTATTGGTCCTACCAACTTCCCTGACAAACATTTTTGTGATGTGATCTTACTGAAAATATGTTGACCATTCAAAAATATGTACCTGACACATTGATGAAGGACTTGTGAGACCTAGGATTTATGAGATTTAATAAAACATGTTTTTATTTCACGATCATTGAAACTTTATTCCATGGTATGCAACTGGATGAAAATCTAGGTAGGACCTATAGTTGAATCATTTTGGGGATTTTGTTTAAGCATGTCCAAAATACAAATTAAGCCATGTGAATATCACAATGCATTAAACCACATTCCATCTCTATGCAAAGCTGAGATTTCTTTGCAGTCTCCCAGTAGGGCTGCCTACTAGCTATTGTTTGCAGCAGGAGAAAGGACAGATATAAGAAGTATAATTAGCTGCTTCCCACATCTTTGCATGTTCCCTTCCTCATGCCTAGCCCTTTCTGGGATGGGACTAGGAACTGCATGAAGGATGTTTAAAACAGATCTCCTCTTTCATGAGACACTGCCTGGGTTCTGCATCCACTCCTGGGCTGGTGCTCTCCACTGCAGGCTGTTCCTCCATCTTATTCCTCAGTGATCCTCAGCTCAACACTTCCCCACTTCAACTTGCCCTCTAGGTGGCCCTGTTGGACAAGATCTAAGGCAGTCTACAATTCTGTACCACATCTGGTCCTCAGGAAGCACTTTCGCATTCACTCTATGCCTGTACAAACTCAAAGCGCAGTCCAATCTAAACCCTCCTCATACCCATCAGGTGGCTTGCTGGCCTTCTCTACCTTAGATTTTCCTGGCAGGATTCAGAGAGTAATACAACCAACTTCAAGATACCCAGGAAGTTGAGAAGTGCCGTGAAAAACCTCTCTTGTCTTAATGTGACAAGAATGTACCTCCTACTTCACGTTCTCAGAGCACATAGTACTCAAAACACAGTTCTGTGTAAAGGAAAGACTCTTCCCTCATTAACTGCCTTACGTTTATGAGCTGTTTAAGGTGTAGAACAATTATTTTGGGTGTAGTACCGGGGACTGATCACAGGCCCTTGTGCTAAGTGCTCTATCACTGAGCTATCCGTAGTCCTTTTTTAAAACTTTTATTCTTAAAACAGGGTCTGGCTAAGTTTCCCAGGCTGGCCTTGAACTTGCAATCCTCCTGTCTAAATCGAAATGTTCAACTTAGCATCCAGTTATATGTATTTGGTACTTGCTCACTCCCAAGTCTCTCCCAGTTTACAGTCAACTTACACTCCCAAAGATGAAATTACAGTTTGAATATAGCACCACTATTTAGGAAAGAGACCGAAGATGCAAAGTACCTGCAGTTTTCAAATTTGTAACTACTGAAAAGCATTCTTCTAGAAACACCACCACATGGGGCTATTTGATTCTAAAATGTAAGTTGGACAATGCAAACCTTGTTTCTACAAAGTTTAGAATCTTCAATTAATACAAGCCAAATGCATATAATATTTTAATTTGAAAGCAAAATTCTAATGGTAGTTTAGAAATTGGTTTATATGGTTTCTTTATGCTAATTTTCAAAATATACTTCAAACATCTCAGGGCTACAATTAAATTTATGAAGTATATAAGCGTCTTTTTGTCTATCCATATTACATATGCTTTCATGAAAAGAATAAAACATTGGGTTAGAATGCATGCGATTGAATCTCAGTCCTCTATTGAACAGGTGTGCCACCCTACACTTGCCTACACCTCTGTTGCCTAATCTGGAAGATGGGAAACAAGACCTATCTCTTAGATTTAATGAGTAAATGATTAACAGGAATAAAGTACTTTACATGATCCTTAGCAACAAAGTGCTAAGTAAAATTACCTTTCATTCTCTAAGCTTTCATCCTTTTACTTTTTCTTTTTTCTTTCTTTTCTTTTTTCTTTTTTTTCTTTTTGATATGTGGCTTAAACCAGTTGGGAGAACAATGAGGCTTCCTTTGAAAGCACCCCCATTATCCTTTTCCACAGTCATCCTCTTGAGTTTATTTTTTCTATGGTGGCAGTTGCATTGAACCCAGAGCCTCATCCACACCCCCTTTCTATTTTGTTTTGAGACGGGATCTCATTAATCTGCCCAGACCGGTTTTGAACTTGCCCTCTTCCTGCCTCAGCCTCTGGTGTAGCCGGGATTAAGGTGTATGCACTATACCTCCAGCAATTTTCTTGTTTTGCACTCTGAATTTTCCTCCTCATTCTTTGGGGTTGCTCTATTTGTTAGCACTAATTTCTTTTTCACTTGTCTCTGTAATTGAGTTTTAAATTTATGTGGAACAGGAACATAATATTTTATTTACTTCTTAAATTCCCCCATTTTCCACAAAGCCCCTTTTCAAAGTAGGTGGTTAAGGAGTTTCAAGATCAGGGGCTCTAGTGACCCTCAACACCAGGAAGCAGAGGGTGTCCACTGCAGGAACTGTGAAGATGGTGAGAAGAGCCACTTGCTGTCATTGGTGGGCCTTACTCTGGGGACAAAGAGAGTCACTTGTGGGCTCTAGTAATATTCAAAAGTAATATTTACTTGGGCTGACTTGTGTTTCTTATAAGATTAGTTGAAGGAGATAAAAATTTAAATATTGTTTACATGACTCTTGTAATTAGAGTAAAAACATTGTTTCTGTACATTTTTGTGCTGCTCCAGTACTTTAAAAAGAACAAATTTTTTTTTCTTACCGTCCTGGAGACAGGGAAGTCAAAGGTCAAGGAATCCGCAGGTTCTGCTGTCCTGAGATCAGCTAGGGGCTCCCATGAAGACACCTCATCTCGGAAAGGGAAGAATACCGTGTCCTCATGACGCAGCACATAGAAGGGATAACTTTCTCAGGGCGCCCTGAAGCCTCTTTTATAAGGCTCTTGGCACCAGCCACGAGGAGAGGGGCCCACGTGTCCAAATCACCAATTAAAAACACCAGCTCTGAGTACTCTCCCATTGGCAACACCTGAATTTTGAAGCAGACACAAACCACAGAAGATTTTATTCTAATTGTTACAGGTGGCATTCACGAGAAAATAGACTCTGTGTTGGAGATTAATATTAGGAGGTTTATTAAAGGCAACTTTGGGATCAGCCTTTGGGGAAGAAGTTCTGAGAAGGCAGGTGTTTGCTATAACACAGTCTCAATGAAGGCTCAGCTCACAGCTCTGAAACTTCAATAACCTTCAGAGTTGTCCTGAATTCGATTGCAGGAGTAGGCCTTACTCTACCATATCGCTCAATCATGGGATACAGGTCATCCTGGGAAGGAGGCATAACTCTGGGGGTAAGTGACTTTTTTGAGCCTAAAAAATCCCCAAGGGGAATATAACAGAGATCTGTCTCCCAGAAACTTCAAGCTTTTGGAGCAAAAAGCTTTTCATTCTTGAAGGAGGATTTGGGTATTAAACATAGCCATAAAGGGTTACTCTTTTCAAAACAGCAAGTTCTTATCTACATTTATCATGATCAATTACTCATCAAAATGATGAATTGAGATTTAACAAGATCCTGAAAAGTTTTTGTTCTTGACCTCAGAAACATTGTTAGTCATTGAAGTTCAACATGGAACAATATGACATTCAGTCTTGGAGACTCAGTACAATAAATTTATAATAATATTAAATATACCTTATATTTAGGAAGATTATAAAATTTTCATCCATATTTGAACCTACAAGCCCACTTCCTGACCTTTGGAAAAACTATCTTTTCAATAGTTGGACAAACTAAAATCTATCAGCCAGATCCACCCTGCCATGTGTTTTCACAAGTAAATTTTTATTTGTACACAGTCATTTATGTATTGTCTGTAGCTAATTTTCTCAATATTAGAGTTGATTAGTTGCAAGAGAGATCACATGGCTGTCTGAGTATAAAACATGTACTATCTGGCTCTTTACAAAAAATGTTTGCTGACCTCTGTTCTAATGTACTCTGACATTCATACTCATGTGATCTTAAGACTGATTTTGAATATACAACTGATAGTGATCTATTTTTATCATTTTTTACAGGATGTTGTTCTTATATTGGAGAATATGTTATCTTTGATTATTCATTATATCCCACTTCATGATTGTATATAATTTTTTTCCTTTAAATAACTTTCATCTCTCTCCTTTCATCATTCTTATCACCATAATGCAAATAAGAGGAATGAACAATTGTTTAACCTAACTGTAGCTTAATTGTGTTTAGTCAGTATGGTTTAACATTGTAATTAATGGTTAAATGCCATCCTGGATGAAAATATTTTGTGGTGTTCCACTAAGATTTATACTTATTGCTATTCTTTTCAACATGTTTTTTTATCAGATTTGGATGAAAACAAAAGACATATTTATCCAATTTTTGTATGACACAAAGCCATTGGTTAGTATATTGGATGACAGATACAGTATTCAAAAGGATTACAAAAAATTGGAAGGATGTGCCAAAAATAATAAAATTAAATCCTACAGGGTTAAATCTAAAGTTCTGTATTTGGGTTAGAAAAATCAAAACACAAATGTATAAATACAGGATGGAGAACACATGTCTTAATAGCTGTAAAAGGTGAACAAGTTTTAGGTTTAACTGCAGTCTTAATTATGAACCAACCCTTTGATGTGGATGCGAACAATGCTCGTGTAATTTTTGCACGTGTTTTAATGTAATGATGTTTTCTGCATTCTAATTGCATTGCACCGTGACTGCATTGGTCCTAAGTCATCTTGGATGATGCATTCCATTTAGGGAACCTTGTTGTAACAGGGACACTGACAAATGCAGTGGATGCTTGACATTTCCCCCACATAGATATCAGTTGCTTGTTTTCTCAGATTCTTGAAGCTAAGATGCAGAATGAAGCTCAAGCCTCATCTGCAGCACCTGTACTGAGAGCTAAAAATGCAAAGCAGCAGGGAGTACTTAGAATTCATTCTAGCAAGGATAAAATCAGAGCTGTAGATCTAATTTCTTGAAACACTGAAGTGAAACAATGCACTGGATGCTGTCAGCTGTGAAGGTCATGGTGTCTGTGGAAAGCAATGTCTTCCCAAGGTCAGTCCTGTGTATGTAAGGTACAGCTCCTGGCTGCATATGGGGGCATTGTGAGGAATGGTAATTTGTATCACCTCTAGTGCCTACCTCACCTCTTAATGCTTCTATTCAGTTATTTTTATTTTTTACCAACTTTCTGTTTACAGTCTGACATATGGGTATGTGTGGTGGGGGGGTGCATATAAAAAATGATCATCATGCCAAGGACAAAGCAAAAAGTAATGGAGAAGGGCAGGAAAGGAGATGGGTACCATTGACCTGTTGAATGGCTAATACTGAGTTCTTAATTTATAAAGTCTTTATTTGATTTGAGTTTTCAAATAGCTAGCTAAGAAAACTGTTCACAGAAAAACTACATAACATGCTCTAGAGAGGTAGCACAGTGCACTATGCCTGATGGAATTGCCTGTAGGATAAGAGTGGGAAAGGTAGTAGTGTGGGAATTTTTTCCTTTTATTATTCCTGATTTATTATTTACTATTCTGGTCTTTTACTGGTGGTCCATTACTTGATATTCTTTCCATTGATAATCACTGGTTTCTAAGCAGCACAAAGAAAAGTTCATGGGCACTGGGGTCAGGCTGGGCCAGAGTTCAAGTCTCAGGTTTTCATAATCAAGGCTGTCTCTGTGGCCATGGGAAATTTACTCTACAATTCTGAGCTGATATTTCTCATCTGTAAAAATAATAAAAATGTGCCTTACAAAGTTGTCCTGAAGTACAGTATTTGTAAGTTTCAGTAGGAAAGAACACAGGCAATATTAGATCTTATACCCCAACCACATATTTTTGCCACTATGTTCAGTTTTTGTGTTTATCCAAAGAAGATGGGGAATCAATAAACTTTGGACAAATTAAGTTTTTATTTTTAAAATTTGTGCTCTTTTCATCAATGTTTATAGCAGCTCAATTTAGTATAGCTCGACTATGGAACCAACCCAGATATCCCTCACTCGACGACTAGATACAAAAACTTTGGTACATATATACCATGGAATGCTACTCAGCCATTAGAGAAGGTGATATTATGGCTTTTGAAATCAAATGGATGGAGATGGAAAGAATTATGCTAAGTGAAGTATCCCAATCTCAGAGACTCAAGGACTGAATGGTTTCTCTCATCTGTGGAAGCTAGAATACATGGGGAAGCAGTATGTTAGATGGCTAAGCTAATAACTTCAAATTGTATGATTCTTAACGTAATAGAGGGATGACTTCCTAGGATACCTGGAGGCATAGGGTGGGAGACAGGGTGGAAGGAGGGCTTAGGAAGAATATCTAGGAGACAGGCGGGTGGGAATGTGGGGGAATCACCTCAGAAGGAGATCTCTGACCTCCATGAGATATCCATTGAACTCAGGGGTTCTTCTGGGGGAAACAGCAACATAGGGAACCCAAGCTGGGCATCCATGACATAGCATTAGCCTTGGATAACTAAGTATATTACATTTGTTCTTGAATGTTTGGTAATTTTCCCCCTCAATTGTAACTCCATATTCACCTAATAAATTTTAAAAAAATGTGCTTTCATTCAGATACCTCATCCCCAACCTCAACCCACACCACCCAGAAAATAACTTCCCTACCTTGGGTAGTTTCTGTAATAACAGTCAAAACCGAATTTGTAGAGAAGCCACTTACTGATTTCTGTCATGTTGGTTTCATAAAGCTCATCTCATGAAAAAGACTCAGAAGTCTGATGTTTTGGGATATAGTAGGCATGTGAGGAAATAACAGCGAAGTGGTACATTCCTGCTGCAAGTCATGTGCTTCAGGCTCAGCCACAAAATGTGTCTTTCTAGAGCTGACCCTGATATGCCACCATCTGGCTTCTGAATATGCTCCTATGAGAACAATGAGCGATAGAAGCTAAAGCCTTCATTGAATTTTTTAGTAAGTAATGCATTCCTTCAGTTGTCTCAAGGCATATTTCCACAGAAACTGATACTCTTTAAAAGACCATGAAAAAATGATACTTCTAGAAAGAAGATTAATATGCATTATGTATGACATAAATGTTATAAATTCCAAGAATCAGAAATAAATGAGAAACCACAATACATTTATTTATAGGCAATATTTTAAAGATGTCATTGCTCTAAATTATATTGAAGGCATAGTACAGTACTTATTAAAGTACTTGCTCATCATTTTTAACTAATATACTATATTAGTGTGAAATATTGTTCATAGGAGAAACTGTTTTATTGTGAGTGTAAATGTTCAATTCATCTGGAAAATGTGCTGAATTAGGAGTGTTTAAAAAAGGGTCTAGCTCTCCAAGTAGAAATATAAAATAAATATTAGAAGATTAGATGAATCAATTAGAATACAAAATAACTTGTAGTCTTGAAAGTACAAAACTTTAATGAATCTAAAGAAAGTCAATCTAATTCATAATTATATAAAGACAAGTAAAAATTAAACAAAACACCCTTTTTCACCTAGTAGATTGGAAAAAAATTAATATTCTTTATTTTTACAAATTTTTAGGATAACATGGTATTACTTGCTGAAATTTAAAATGAAAATGTCCTTTGACCTGATAATTCCACAGTCAGAAATTTATGCTATGGCTATTCTAAACAAAGGTGTGTCAACATATTTGAACAAGGACTCTTACAATAAAACACTGGTAATAAAAAACAAGGACAGCAACAAAAGCTTAATTACTCATCACTATACTTGAAATATTACTCAATTTTTATTTACTTATTGATTTAGCAGTGCTGGGAATCAAACTCAGAGCCTTACAATGGTAGGCAGTTGCTCTACCACCAAGCCATACAAGTAGCCCTGAAGAGTTTAAAAACATAAAATTCATATGTATGTCCTGATATAGAAAATCTCCAAGATATATTATCAAAAGGAATACTATCAGATTTATATAAATAAAAGGCACTTAGGAATGAATGTACATATATAAATGTAGATATGAAGATACATATAGCGAACAGAGAGAAAGTTCTCTAAGGAAATATAAAACATACTTCAAAAGTGGGAAGTCAGATTGTAAGTCCTTGGGGAATTTTTTGTCTTTTACTAGTGAATGTATCTTTTAGCATGTGTATTTATTGGTCTAAGAGATTTTATTTTAGTAAATTTTAAGATGTACCTACCACGAATGTTGAATATTTCTCCATTTATTTAGATCTTAGATTTTTTTCATGATAGTTTTGTAATTGTCCTCAGATAGATCTTGTACATATTTTATTACATTTATACCTAAGTATATTTCAGGGATTTTTGATGGTATATATATATATATATATAAAATGGTTCTAGTGTAATGTTAATGCAAATCAAAGAACTTCTAGTTGTTAATTGCTGTGATACAGTAAAGCAATTGACTTTTGTTCATTAATCTTGCATTGTACAACTTCTCTAATTGCTTATTAGTTCTATGAGGTTTTAAGTCTATTCTTTGGGACTAGGACACTTTTAGTTCTTCATTCCCCAAATCATTTATATTATATCACTAATATCCTACTACACTAGTTCTATCTTGCAGAACAATGTTGAATAGTAGTCCCAAGGGGAAATATATTTGGTTTATTCCATATCTGAAGGGGAAAGTGTCTGGCTTCTCACCAATAGATGTTGATAGTTTTTTTTTAGATTGCTAGAAGTTTTTAATGAGTAATGCTGGCTGGATTTTTGTCAAATGTTCTTTTCTACCTTCATTGATATGACATTTTAATTTTTCCTCTTTAGCCTGTTGATGGAATGGATTGCAGAAACTGGTTTTCACATGTTGAACCAGCCCTGTACACCTGAAGAGAATACCATTTGGTCAATCCAAATTGCTGAATTTACTTTACTACTAGTTTGCTGAGGATTTTTGAACATGAAAGAACAGATAGTTAATGTAAACACAGAGACAAAACTCTTAGAGTATCAGAAGGCAATGCTAAAAATAAAAAATATGCAATGTAAATGAAGAATGTCATTAAAGGGCCCATCAGTAGACTGGACATGGCTTAGGAAAGAATCAATGAGCTTGAAGAGGAGTTGATGGAAACTTCCAAAACTGAAAAACAAATAATAAATCTCTGTAAAAAGAAAGAAAAAGAGAATATATATTGAAGAATTGTGAGGCAATCATAAAAGGTGAAAAGTCTTTGTAATGGGAACACCAAAAAGAGAAAAGAAAACAAAAGAATAAAACGTGAAAAGAAGAAAAAAGAAATATTTGAGTAATAATACTTTGGGGTTTTCCAAAATTATTGACAGACTTCAAATCATAGATCCAAGAAGTTCAGAGAACACTAGGCAGAGTAAGTATTAAAAATTTATACCTTGGAATATTATATTCAAACTTCAGAAATTTAAAAAGAAAATTTTGTAAGAACTTGCTGGAAAAAAACACCTTACTAATAGATGTAGATAAGAATTACATAATGCTTCAGAAACCAGTATAAGCCAGAAGAGAATGCAATGAAATATTTAAGAAAAAAGACAATAACCACCAGAAATTCTGTATTCAGGGAATAATCCAGTGAAGGAGAAATACTTACTTAGTTGAAGGAACTAGTGAAGACTGTTAAAAGAAATTCTTCAAAGCTCTTGAAGCTCTGTTAAAAGAAATTCTTCAGAAAAAAATGAATATGTTAGAAAATCAGATTTGTATAAAAAAGGGAAAGCATTAAAATGCAATGTGGAGGTAAAATAAAATTATTCAACTTTTATAGTTAATGATCAAATATCTCAGTTTGTTCAAAATAATAGCAACAAAATCAAATTATCATAGCTTATAAATGAATGGCATGCAGGTCAGCAATGTTAAAAGAAAAGGGAAGGAGAAGTCAGGAACAATTTAATGTAAGTTACCTGCAGCACCCAGGAAGTAATATGTTGTTTTAAAGTGCATTAGTTATAAATATATATTGCGTATGCTAACACAATCACTAAAAACTTAAATATAACTGATGTATTTTGAAAAAAGGAAGTAATAGTGAAATTACATAAAATGTTCAAATAAATCTACAAAAGGAAAAATTGAGTGAAGGGCACAAAAAAAGAGAAGAAGAACAACAACAATAAGGATAACAAACAGAAAACTAAAACAAATATAACTGTTTGAAGCACTGAGTATGTTAATCATAGTTATAAATTCCCAGTCTGATAATTCCCACATCTCTGATATCTGAATCGCATTCTCATTCTTTTCCTGTGCTTCACTCTTCAGTGTGTGTGTGTGTGTGTGTGTGTGTGTGTGTGTTTGGTTTTGGTTTTTACCTTTGACTCATGGTGTAACTTTTGTTGAAAGCTTGACATGATGAACTAAACGGACGTGTTGCGCGTATTCACCTGGCTAGGAGTTAGGCTGTGTTTAGTATTATATGTAGCTGCATATTTCAGAGGTTAAAATTCCTTCCTGATCTTTTCAACTGTGATCACTTACCATACAGGTCCCTTATTGATGTTTAAGGGAGGTGTTCTTTGGTCATAGATATGAGTACATTCTGTTTCTGAGACTGTCCCCACTAAGTTGTCACTTGGACCAGTACCTCTAAGCTTCTGTTTTTTATTTTTTTATTTTTTTATTTTTTTATTTTTGAGCAACCTTACAAGATTTTAACAAAATAATATAAAATGTGTATAAGATGTGTATATATTCTGGACATTGCAACTGTCCCCAGGAGTGCCCCCCCCCAATTACCCTCCCTTATCCCTCCCTTCCCCTTCCCGTTATAAATCTAAAGATAGTATTAAATTGTAAAGCATTACATCTTATCTGAATTTAACTCATGTTTCTAGACCAACTTTCTCATTGTCCAGGGTCT
>PVKS010040589.1:0-16541 GCA_004027875.1 Aplodontia rufa
AAAAAAAACCCAACCCTTTTAAGGCAGGGCAAGAAAAAAATCTACATTTTTTAAAATGTTAAAAATGAAGAGAAGAAAAAAATAAAAGAAAAAAAAGGAAGCTTCAGGAGCTTTGCTGGACTGTGACTATTCTGGGGAAGTTAATATCCCATGATCTGGCTTTTCCTGGTCTTTGCTTGAAATCAGATTCCCAGGAATCTTCCCACCATTCTTGTCATGGTCTCCTTCACCACCACTGCTGCTCGTGAATACAGCCTTTCTGGACTTTCTGGGCTTAGTCCCTGAGTGCACTCATGCCCACCTGTTCAGACTCCTGACCCACTTCAGCTAGTTGCATGAGCCTGCAGACTCAAAGGAGAGGGTAATGAGTTTGGCTTTACTTTGCTTTTCAACGTGAATCCCCTTGAACAAAATATCCTCCAGTGCCTGTTTTTCACTTGTTTTCCTAGGCATTCCATAGCTTTCTCAGCAGGTGCCTACTAGGGCTGTTTAACTGTTTGCTCAGATCTCCCAGCTCCTGCAGGCCTGTCTCCTCAAGATGGTGAGATCAGCTTTGTGTGGCCACTTCGGAAATATTTCATATCCTGAATGCACTAGTTAAGCCCCTTGATTCAGCCTAGGACTGGGAGCTCTTCTGATCTCAGGGTTCTCCGGGCCAGATCTATCATTCGTGTATTTCTGTGTTCTTTCCTCTCTGTGCAGAGCCTGTGTTACTACGACTACTAAGGCAGACCTTGTGGCCATAAGCTCCCTGATCCCAATGTGGTTTTTCTTCCTTGATTAATGTAGCCAAACTTCTGAGTCTCTAATATCCTGTTTGCCTAATATTGAGTTTTATTGAAATTTGCCCTTTACTGATCTTGCAGAAGGGCAGCTCTGCTATTCACATTCCTGGTCATGGAGGGAATATAAATGCAGCCTTCCTATAGCACACCATCTTCTGTTCTCTAGTCACTCATTCTTAAGGGAGTTACACTTAGAAATAATAAATGAAGTTGAGTCTGTGTGATTTAATATACCATACCACGGCTCTTTTGCAGGTAACCACCGGAACTTTAAAAAAAAAAAAAAAAAAAAAGAACAGTTCCTTTACCATATTTTAAATACATGAAAACCAGAACTGTTGAAAACTAATATTATTGAGATGCTCGGACTTTTCTGCCAGCCTCTACTTACCAAGTTCACGTTTTTCTGTAGAAGCAAGGATAAATATTATCAGCACAGTAAGAATGATAGAAAGTAGGATCCATTGCTGTGTATATTTACCACACTTAACACAAAAGAGTATTATGATAGTGTTTACTTGTTATCTATATCCCAAGGACCTGTATCTCCTTCTTCCATTTTAGAAGCCAAATTTTTAAAAGAAATGTCTATATTTATTGCCTCCACTTCTTCCTACCTTTCCTATCTCTCAACTAACTCCTTAACCCATGTCCCTGGCTTTAAAAATCTCACCACTCACTACATCAATTAAAGCACACTCACCAAAGCCTCTAATGACCTTAATGTCACTACATGAATTGGGCATTTTCAGACTTAATTATCTTTCACCTTTCGGTAGGGTTAACAATATTAGTCACTCTCTAGTTTTATGACATTGCACTTTTGTGGTTTTCTTCCTATTTCTATGGTCAATCCCTCTCATCCTCATGTTATCCTCTACTTAGGGAAGAACTTCAATAGAATAGGGAATTTCCCTTTTTGTAACAGTTATCACACTTTACTAGAGTTATATATTTAATGTTCAGCCCAGTAGACTATAAGCTATGAGAAAAATATGTGAATAATAAACATATCTCTTGTGTCACTATTAAGTTTTAATGACTTCCATAGTTCTTGCCCCATTGTAACTACTCAATAAGCATTTAGTGACAGATACAAGGAAGGAAAGAAGGGAAGGAGAGATGAAGGTAAGTGTTTCAGTAAGCCTTATTGTTGTTACGAATAAAAGAACTGATAAGAATAATTTTAGGAGGAAAAGTTTATTTAGGGGCTCACAGTTTCAGAGGTCTTAGTACCCAGAAAGCCATCTATATTCCTTGGGGCTCAAGGTGAGGTAGAACATCATGGCTAAAGGCATGGCTCCAGGAAACAGAAAGGGAGAATTTCATGCCAGATATAAAGAATATACCTCAAAGGCATGGCCCCAATGACCCACGTCATCCAGCCATACTCTAACAACCTACAGTTACCACTCCATTAAACTTTAACAGGTGATTAATTCACTGATTGGGTTAAGGCTCTATAACCCAACCATTTTACCTCTCAATCATTTTGTATTGTCTCATATTTTGAGCTGTTGGGGGATATCAAACCATAACAGTAAGGACAATGCTCAAATAATTGGTGTTGGGTAAGTCAAGAGAAAAACAGAAGAAATAGGGAATATGTTTCATTATTAAGACACCTAAGGCTTTATAAATCATTTACCATATCCATTTCACATTTGTTTCTTATAACAACTTGATGAGAAAGTATTATTGTATGTTTTTTAAAGTGCAAAAGAGTTAGCATGGCTTATCATGTTACCTGTTCTGTTTAGAATCCTATTTCCTTAACTATGTTCAAGTCTCATTCCTTCAGACCCAGATGAAATACTACCTGTTCCATAGAATATTTCCTTTTTTCCACATAGGCCTAATGGTGTTATTTTCTTTCTCCCTTTAGTCCTACAGCATGATTCACATACTTCCATAATGGTTCTTTGCATGATGCTCCTTATAGTGTACCTACTTAAATTTGAGATTCATTTAAACCTCAGAAAATAAAATCTTCAAAGATAGACTCCATATAAGATTCAAATTTATCACTCCAGGATCTAGTGCAGAGTACATGCTCAATAAAAAAAAAAAGCTAAATAGAAGCCATTTCTACAATTTAGTCCAATCTTTTCAAACTACAATAATAGAAAATCTAATCTCAGAAGTTACTTCATATTTTTAAAAAAGTCATAAAACAACATATTAATCCCTGATTCTTACGTGCCCTTTTCTTAATGTATTCATGTCTAGAATATGAGAGAATCAATGAACCTAGAGTCATGAAATTTCTGACTGGTGATGCTACTTACTACTTGTATAAATATTCTTAGCTTCAACTTTTGCATAGGAAGGTACAGGTTTCAGCTATCCTATTATGCCAGTTCCCAGAAGTGCCTAGCACAGAGCAAAATGAAATTTGGACACTGTTATGAAATATTAATGAGTTACAGTTATGGAATCCTGATGCTACAAAATTTTAACTATAATTCTTAAGAGGTCTAATATGTAAAAAGAATCAGAGAGAACTAAAACCAAGCAGAAAAACTTCCGAATCTTCCAGCTTCTCCATTTGCTTCTAGGTATTTGACTTAATCTCCTCAAGGAAGAACAGCCTGGAATGTCCATATATTTGCATAATGTATTTTCAGTTGGTCCTTTGTTCATTTGTTTTCCACAACTACCTGATTACTAGGCTTATGCTAAGACCCAAAGGCCTTTGGATCAGGTAAAACTACTGCAAGTGAATGAAGAAGGTTGTACCTTGAGAAGGCGAAGAAATATTATTTTCTAAATGTGTTATTGATTGATATGGAAAATTACCAGAAGCCACTCAACCAGGCAGCAAAACCCCTACTCACTATTTCAAAATCTATAGGCCTTCATCAGAATCTATTGACTTGGGCCTTTATCAGAGGACCACCACCCTACTAAAAAACTCAGTCTAATAGCTACTACCCACTGAAAAACCCAGTCCTACCAGAAAACTTGCACCTTGGCCTCCTCCCCACTCATTCCCTCTGTATCTACCCCAGTCTGTAAGTGGCAGAAGGGGCCCAACCTCCACTGGATCTCCCCCTCTGCAGGTTTCTCCCGAATAAACCTGTGTTACTGTTGAGCCTCTGCTCTCCTCTCTTTATTTCCTTCATTTTTTCATCTCTTTTTTTATAGTTACAGACAAAATTCAGGCAACTTAGTACATTTAATGTTTATCATGATGTAAGCTTTTCTATGACCTTTTTGGAATATCAAAGAAATTAAAGCACTCCACAAGAAAAGCATCAGAGACTTCTTTTGTTACAGTGGTTTCCTTCATACAGGGAAAACTGATATTATTATTACACTGGAGAAGATATTCTAATATTGTGATCTAGAAGGTATTTGTAAGACATGAATCAGGCCATTGTCTAGAAATTGAATTGTGATAGATTTCTTGGAGCTATTAAAATCTAATATTCTGAGAGTTGAAAAGTCATGACCACTTCTTTGTCTAACCTTGGAATATTTGAAATTAGGAATACTGGGACATAGGTTCAGTTAAGGCAATCAACACAAGGAATGGAAGAAAGTACTAAATACACAACCCCAATGGGGGCAGAAAGAATGTTCTAAGTAACATTGATAAGAAGAAAAGCAATGACCTATAAAAATTAGTAAAAATTCTAAAATGAATATTCCTCTTTATGGCATATTTGTCTGCCATCCCAATATTTAATGCAATACAAAGCACTTTAAGGTGTTCAATAAAGTTCTATGAAGTAAAAAAATTATCTAAACATCTGGTTTGAGATAAAGGGTCAATGAAGAAATGTGAGTGGCTTTGCATCCAAGGTTTAGGGATGGAAAGTTAAAAATAGAAGAGATTAGATAGATATACAAATGGCTGGATACATTATGGTACTTACGTTTAACTGGCTTGATAAACTACAATAAACTCTGAAACTAAGGGCTGTTTGATATAATTAAAGATGTTCAATGACTGGATAATGTCTATAGTTAAGTGTCTGCCAACAGTGGCTATGAGCTCTAATTTCAGTTAAAGGTATTATAATACAAATACAAGGGCTCATTAATATTTCAAAATCTTTTCAGGAACACTAACAGAAAGTACCTGATAGTCTATGATAAAATAAAGAGTAAAATAGAATAATTAAGGCTAAAAGATGTTCAAAAGCACAAATAATAAGTAAATAAAAGGGCAAGAAGACTCCAGAACTAATACATAGGAAAAGAGCATGGTAATTATGGTTTTATAAGATCCCAACATAAAACCTGAAAAAATTTACAATCTTATTATGAAGACTGTGGTAAGCAGATTACTAATGGTATCCTTTTACTAGTTAGAAGTACTCATCCACACATATGCCTATTAGAGAGATACATTCTATTATTGTCTCCTTGGACTGTATTCAGAGACTCAAATTAAAGGCCTACCCTTTGGCCAGACTCCACTGCTAGAAAGAGATTGAGGGAAGACATAGCAGTTTATTTCATTTGATGCAGCAAAGGAAAAAAAAAACATGTTTCGGGAGATGTTCTACCTTTTAATAAACAGTTTTCATTATAATCATCAAATGCCTATACTTTTATAAACCTCAGCTTCTCAGCATAACATTTATAGAAAATTACCAAGTATCATTTGTAGATAAAAGCACAATTCAATATTTATGAATTGCTAGTTTTCTATAAATATAGACATTTGGAGACTATCTTCTCACTAGTCATTAAAATTTGAACAGGGATCAAAGCTAGAATAATATTAACAATTCCTTGAATTTGTATAGTGTTTTACATAATGCTATTAATAATAGATAGCATTTATTGAGCACTTAACAAGTGCCAGGCACTTTACATGTAAATTCTCTTAATGAATTCAGTTGTGTTCAACAAGCATTCACTTAACACCTACTGTGTGATACATGAAAAATATTTGGCTTCTACATTTTAAAACTCTTATTTTGTTGCACTCAATAAATGTATGTTGAACTGATAATGAATGGATGGAAGGATGAACTGGTTTGAAAGGCATTGTGAGGCAACATAAACAACACAGTCTCTTCCCTTTACCATAGAGGGTCCTAAGAAGGTCCTTAACCTTTCCTGGTGTGGTGATTTCTATCTGTGGTACAACAATATTTAAAATTTCCTTGCAAAAGTGTGAAACTAGTAATAGCAAAAGTAAAGTAGCTGATAAAAAATGAGGTCTCAGTATCTGGGGTAGTTATTAATATAATGTCATCATTTTCACCATCATCAGTAGCAGCAGCAGCCACACTATTATTAGGCAATCATAGCCAACCTCTCTCATCCTCACTATAGTGATGGGACAAATAGAACTTTAACATCCATGAGAAATACAACATCTACATTAAAACATGATAAAACCAAAGCAAAGTCAAATTTTACTAAACTGTAGTCCCCAATGTCCTCCTAGATTACTATTTATCATCTATGCTTAAGCTAGCGGAAGAAATGAAGAAGAAAAGAAGTAACTTTAATTATGCTTCCAGAGACAAGATGATAAAAGGCAAACAAGACAGGGTGTTTACCAAATATCAGGCTGTAACTTCCCACCTAAAAGAAAGTTTGTCATGTTGGTCAGTCCAAGCATGGGACCATGCTCCCAACAGTCTCAAAGAGTAGTACCTACAGCGTAGACAAAGTTCATTCAGAAACTCATCTTATTCATATTTGTCAGTGACAATGAGGCTGAGCTTCACTAATACAAAAGATAATTTTGAGCCCTGAGTCAAATTTTCTAACCAGAAAGGGATTCCATCCTGTGGGTCACTTACCATTTTGGTCGGCTGGTAGACTTCACCATAGGGGCCATTCCATCTCTATAGAGACTCTTGGTTTTACTGAAGTTAACAATGTTGAAAATGACCCTCTGAAAAAGAAAAAGAGAAAAGTTTATCAGAAGGCTATACTATGCACTTTGACACTTCCTGAAAATTAAGACTGAAAATAATAAAGAAGGTTAAAGGAAGTCAAATAGATTAGTGGTCAACAGTATAGTGAGGATAAATAGTGCTAATAGGATTATAATGTATTTATGCTAGCTATGTTCAAAAGTTTCAACTTAGATTTTTTGCATCTTTTTTTATTGGTGCATTATATTTGTACATTATGATAGGGATTTGTTGCCACATATTAATATATGCACATAATACAGCAATATAATTTGGTCAATGTCCCTCCCAGGAACTCCCGCAACTCCATCCACCTGTCTCTTGGTACCTTGCCTGTCTTTCTGGGTCATATATTTTTCATAATAAACCCAATTATAGTGACATAATTCTTTTACCTATGAAAAACATTTTTTATATACCTTACATTAGTACATATGATGACACACCTTAGAAGAGCTTGGATTGTAACTTGTTTTAACTTGGTTCTAGCATTTCTCCTTCTCCTTCCTTTCTATCATCTCTTGTCCTTTTTAGATATATTTGGCAATAAAATTAAACATTTAAATTTTTGTAAAAGCATGTAGTATAGCTTATTCCAATTCAATCCCTAGTATCCCTCCACCCCTTATCTTTTCCCTTCCCTCTACTGTTCTTTCTGTTGTTTACTAAATTTGTTCCCCCACTTTTTTTAGTGACTCGTTGAAATGTTTACTAATGAGATTCACTATGTTATGCGCATATTTGGGCATGAGCAAATTAACTCTGATTCCTTACATTAACTTTCCCTCTTTAATTCCTCCTTCCTCCATTTCAGTCCCCTTTGACTATTCCTCTGTTCTTTATTTTATCTTGGGTTTGGTTCCACATATCAGAGAGAACATTTGACTTTTGGTTTTTTTCAGACTGGCTTATTTTGCTTGGCATAATATCCTCCAGTTTCACCCATTTGCTAGCAAATGACATGTCATTCAACCTTGTGGCTGAGTAATACTCCATTGTGTGTATATGGCACAGTTTCTTTATCCATTCATCAGTTGAAGGATTCGGCAAGATAGCAAGATACAAAATCAACATTCACAAATCAATTGTATTCCTTTATTCCAGTGATGACCATACTGAGAAGGAAATTAGAAAACTCACTCCATTCACAATAGTTTCAAAAAAATTAAACATTTGAGAATCAATCTAACAAAAAAGGTGAAGGTCCTCTACAATGCAAATTATAGAACACTACAGAAATAAATTGAAGAAGATGATAGAAGATGGAAAGACCTCCCAAGTTCTTGGATAGGGAGAATTAATATAATCAAAGTGGCCATATTACCTAAAGGGCTATACAGATGCAATACAATACCCATCAAAATTCCATGACCTTCTTCACAGAATTAGAAAAAGCAGAATTCATTTGGAAAAATAAGAGACCCAGAATAGCCAAAGCAATACTTAATGAGAAAAGTGAAGTTGGAAGAATCAGACTTCAAATTATATTACAGAGCCATAATAACAAAAACAGCATGGTATAGGTACCCAAAGAGATATGAAGATCAATGGAATAGAATAGAAGACACAGAAGCAAGCTATCATAAATCCAGTTACCTCACACTTGACAAAGGAGCCAAAGATATAACTTGGAGAAAAGACAGTCTCTTTACCAAATGGTGCTTGGGAAACTGGAAATCCATATGTACTAAAATGAATCTAAATCTCCTATCTCTCACCCTGCACAAAACTCAACTCAAAGTGGACCAAAGACCTTGGAATTTGATCAGAAACCCCACCTACTAGAAGAAAAGGTAGGCCAAACCTTCCAACACATTGGCTTGGGAATTGACTTCCTAAACAAGAACCCCAAAGCTCAAGAAGTAAAAGGAAAAATCAATAAATGGGAAGGCATCAAACTGAAAAGCTTCCTCAGAGCAAAGGAAACAATTAAGAGCATGAACAGAGAACCTACAGAATGGGAAAAAAATCTTTGCCCACCTGCACCTCAGATAGGGCATTAATATCCAGGACAAAAACTTTAAGAACTTAATGGCAAAACTAAACAAAACGAAAAAACCACCAAACAATAAATGGGCAAAAGAACTAAAGAGACACTTCTCAAATGAAGAAATACAAATCTTCAACAAATACATGAAATACATGAAAAAATGCTCAACATCTCTAGGAATTAGAGAAGTGCAAATGAAAACTACACTGAGATTCTACCTCACTCCAGTTAGAATGGCAAAAATCAAGAATATGAACAACAAATGTTGGCAGAGATGTTGGGAAAAGGATGTACTGCAAATTGGTACAACCACTCTGGAAAGCAGTTTGGAGATTACTCCAAAAACTGGGAATTGATTCACCATTTGACCCAACTATCCCACTCCGTGCTATATACCCAAAGGAGCTAGAAGCAATAATACTACAGAGATGCAGCCACATCAATATTCGTAGCAGCTCAATTCATAAGAGTTAAGCTGTGGAACCAAGCAAGGTGCCCTTCAACTAATGAATAGAGATTACATTCTTTCAGTATTAATCAGTATAATTGACTTCCTACCAATTATTTTTGGAACCCAGGAACCTAAATGTACCTACATCATGGAGTTCTGATGAGAATTAAGTAAGTTAATCTATGCATAGAATTTGGAATCTCATTTGGTAATAGGAAATGCTATGTACGTTTAAGCTATTATTAATTTGCCCTATCTAGGCTGACCTATGCATGGAAATGAATAATATTATCATGAGAGTAACAGTAATATTTTTTAAGTTCAACATAACTAAAGAAAATAACTAAGTATATAATTGGAATTAAAAAATTTGCCTACAACTTGGAACCTTTGACTAGATCTAGAGATATATGTCCCCTTCTGCACCTCCTTTGTTATCCTCTGCTATGGGCCAGCATTCCAGGGCTCAACATTAATTTCAGCATGAAATTATAAAGGCATTACTTCCCTTCCCTGTATCATACCTTTAAAAATTAGAAATTAAGGTGTTCTCAATGCCCAAAGCCTTTCCAGAAAGTTAGTATAGATAAAAGAAATCTGATGTATACCTTAATAAATTTTATCAAAGACTGTGAAAGAGATAAAAAGCAAGATTGAAAGATATCCCTGACCACTGAAGTAGTCCACAGGAGAAATGAGCACTAGAGATAGATAGAAGAGCCAGAATATCTAGAGAAAATGGGAAATTTTTCAATCCAAAGACAATGAAAGTGATGGGAACATTAAATTTCATACATTATTTCATTTGATGAATATTTATTGTGTGAAGTGCTAGGGGATTTCATATACTTTTTAAATCTTAAATGTTCTTCTGTAGCTATAATAAATAAATGCTAACACCTTCATTTTGAAGACATGGAAACTAAATCTCACATTAATAACTTGCTCAATCATACAATTTATTAATGATAGAATTGATATTTGAGAACAGGGGATGAAAAGATAAGACAGGCATAGTTGTTACCCTTTGGTTGCTCACTAACATTCTAAAATACCATCACTTTAATCAAGTCTATTTTTCCTAAGTCTAGGCAAAATTAAATGATGGCAATTTTTAAGCCTTTAAAATTCTGTTTTGTTAAAAATACAAAATCAACAACATTTCCTCTGTCCTCATATTTGGGATGATCATAAAATGTTTTGTTCCATGAAATAAACTCTTAGGAACAACTTTTACTTTCTTTTCTCCTCAGAGACCCAGCCATTGACCTCAACTCCAGGCATTTGAGTTTCAGACCTCCCTTCGGTCATTAAATTAAGTCATCAAGAATATACAAGGCCATTCCATTATTAAAACCTACACCTTCCAGCTGTCAGCTCAATTATTTCTCTTAGGGTTTTGCTTACTGTCTGATTTAAGAAAATCAGTATCAAAAGGACAAATGGCCTTTGAACTTTACAGGGCTTAATACCTCTTTTTTCCTCTGAGATTCCAGATGTCAGATCCATTTCCAGTGAATCTGGCTGCCATACTGCACTTTAGGATCTAGATTATTATTGATAAATACAGGGAGAAATATAATAAAGAAATGATGTAGATATGTGAAGCTGGAATAAAGAAGTGGGAGATAAAGTGTAACATGTATTGATCATTAATAGACTACTATGTGCCTACCTAATTTTGCAAATATTTTAGGTATGCTATGCCATTTCGCTACTCCATTTTTACAAAGTTGTTTATTTTAGCCCAATTTTAGACAATTGAATAAATTAAAGATAATAATAATAGCTAAGTAGTTTGCACCACCCAAATTCCCAAACTGTTAGCTGGTAGAACTAGGACTTAATTCCTTACCATAAAGATCATAATTCCTCTATGACAACACATACAAAAATTAACACCATCTTTTATCATTCTCTGCCAATGCATTTTTTTCTGCTTTCTAGCCATTTAGCAAGGTGGCATGTGCTGATAAGAATAAAAGATATTTGGAAGAAGGCATTGAAAGAAATCTCATCATGTTGTATTTTATATTTAATCATCACTTATTTAAATAAAACACACCACACAAAATCTATAAGGTAATGGTACTGACAATAACTATAATAATATCTAACAATTTCTGAGCACCTCCTGTATACCAAATTCTGAGTTAAGCACTCTGTTCACATTATTTCAGTGTTTTGTATATTAGAATGACCTGGTTGTAGATAAGAATCACTTCCACATTCTTTTACAACTACAGATATTTGGGTCCCAGCCCCAGAGACTATGATATCTGATGCAGTTATCTCATTCATTTTGAAGCTATATATGATGAGATTTTTCATACAGAAACTATTTGTTTCTGCTTATTTACAGATGAAGTAAGAGATATTGAGATTAAGCTGGGCAGGGTGGCACATGCCTGTAACTGAAGCAACTCAATAGATTAAGGCAGGAGGATTGCAAGTTCAAAGCCATCCTTAGTCACTCAGCAACAACCTGTCTCAAATATATATATATATATATATAATATATATATATTATATATATTATATATTTTATATTTTAAAGGGGGTCTGGGGATATGGCTCAGTGGTAATGCACCCCTGGGTTCATTCCCCAGTACCAGAAAAAAAAAAAAGGAGAGAGATTAAGTAAACTGAAACCATGTAACAAATAAATAAGAATAAATAAGAGAGGCCACTGAGTCAAGAGAAAATAAGATCATGAGATTTCTAGCCAGATAAATTAGTATCAAAACCCAGTTCACCACAAGTTCAATGAGACTGCAAGATAGATCGATTTATTTATTTATTTATTTATTTAGGATATTCATTGGAATGGCAACAGTTCTTAAAAACTATTTTAAAGATATATGAGATTATATAAATAAATTACCTGGGACATTGTTCCTAACTCAGATTAGATGATAAAAATTTATTGAAATTATTCCCTTGTCTTAAATAAAGCCAGCTCTTTTTCTTTCTTCTTTAGATTTAAGCATTAAGTCCAGGCTTCCTGCTTTAGCATTATGGTACCCTACATCAAAGTTCTTTAAATAATGATCTGTGGCACACCATTAAACAAATAGTGGGTTATAGTACTCAAAGTGTACTCATGTGTGAGGCCTGGGACAGTCTCCACTCTAAACAAGGGGTACATGGTGCTACTGGAGGAGGACAAGATTCATTCTAGGTGTAGGCCAATGTGTGGTCCAGTGTGGGTAAGATGAGGACCCTATGTGAAGTCCCAGGCAGTGGCCATGATTCTATGTCTTACCATATATCCAATACTTTTGTCCAATCAGGAGTAAATTTCCCATTAATCTTGCTCAAACTAGTTGCATGGACTATTCTAAATATGCATGTACATTCTGCAAAGTAGAACCTCATCATTACTATTAAAATTTTATTATTTTGGACTGGAGCGGTGGCTCAGCGGTTTTGGCGCTTGCCTGGCAAGCACGAGGAACCGCGTTCAAACCTCAGCACCATGTATACAACTGAGTGTTGGAGCAACGAGGCCATGTGAAAAACTAAATAAAGTTGTTTCTCTCTTTCTCTGTCTCTCTCACTGTCCCTCTCTCTTTAAAAAAAATATTATTTTAAAACATTATTAACAGTTTGATTTGATTTAAATTATTTGATTTTTTGTAAGAAATTTCAACATTGCAATTTTAAGTGAAAGGAAAGAAAAAACTGTTGGATGTTTTCTATGTAATTTTAAATTGTTCAAATATTTGAACAGTTTTGACGTTTTATCATTTTATTATATGAATAGTTTTTACTGATGATGACTATATTAGCTTTTAAAAGATCACCACTGAAAAGTCTGATCAAGAACAGCAGGTATCCATTTCAAAAAAACCTCATATAAAATAATTATGTTAATAAACTCAGGTGTTTCAACTAAAATTTTGAAGATTTTAAAATCTATTCCCTTATGGAAGGGGAATAGTTATTCTATGACATTACATATTGGATATATGAAACTTGATTTTGATTTTTATATGGGCTCGCAGCCAGGAGTTTGCTTTGAGTCTCAGAGGGGATTTTGGAATTGGACTTTTGAACAATGCTGGAAGTTTTAAGAGTACGGAAACTCTTAGAGATGAACTGAATGTATTCTGCATTGTGAACTGATAATGAGATTTTGGTGGCCAGGAGAGGAATGTAATGGTTTAGATCTGAATGCCACCCAAAAGGTCATGTGTTTAATACTTGGTCCCAAAGAAACAAGGGTCAGAAATGGGGCTTTTAAAAAATGATTGTATCATGGGGGCTCTTACTTCATCAGTGGATTAATCTATCTGATTACTGAATAAGCTATTTGGCAGTGGTACCTAGCTGTAAGCAGTAGATCACTGGGGTGTGTCCTGAAAGGGTTTATCTTCTCTTCTCCCGGACCCCTTCCCTTCTCTGCTTCCTGGCTGCTCTGAACAGAACAGCCCTTTTACCACAATGTTTTGCCTTACTTTTTAAGCCCAGTGAAATGGAGCTGTCCAAACAAAGACTGAATGTGCTGAGAATATGAGTCAAAATAAATCTTTCCTCCTTTAAGCTGTTCTTCTCAGGTGTTGGTCACAGTGACAAAAAGTTAACTAACGCACTACCAAAACGGGATTTTTTTTTAAAGAAACCAACAGTAATATCATGCTTAATCTGAAAACTTTAACACATTTTCCCTAAATTTGGGGACAAGAAAAGAATGCTTTCTAATACTATTGCTATTTCTATTCAATTGTGTACTAGAGGATCTATAGCCAAACCCATAATGCAATAAAAATAAATACAAGGACAAGGATTGGAAAGAAAAAAAATTATTATATACACAATCAGAATAAGTAAGTACATATAATATCCCAAAGGATCTACAAACTTAAAATATGTCAATATTAAAGAACCAATTGTAGCAGGGGATGGTGGCACATGCCTGCAATCCCATCCACTTGGAAGGCCAAGGCAGGGCAATCATAAATTCAAGGCTAGTCTTGGCAACTTGGCAAGGCCCTAAACAACCTAGTGAGATCCTGTATCAAAATAAAAATGGCTGAGGATATAAATCAGTGGTAAAGCACCCCTGCATTCAATCCCCAGCACACACACCAAAAAAAAAAAGAAAGAAAGAAAGAAAATTTAAAAAAATCTACTAATTATATACCATCTATATACTAGAATTAAGTAATAAAAAAAAACCTTAAAGATATTTAATATTTCTTTTAGTTTTAAAAATATCAAATACCTATGTAGAAATTTAACCAAAAGTGCAAGACCTCTAAACACAAAACTACAGAAATTAAGGAAAATCAAACAATATTAAATAAGTGGAAGAATCTAACATAGTCATGTCACAGATTAAAGATTATTTGTTGGAATCAATGTAAGTCACTAAAATCCAGCAGGGATAGGGATGTGTGTGTGTGTGTGTGTGTGTGTGTGTGTGTGTGTGTAAAAACTGAGAAGCCTAGGGAGGGAGGAGAGAGGGTATGGGGAAATACTTGGGAATGTACTGTACCAAATTATGTGATATCTATGTGTGAATATATCATAATTAATTATATACATAAATTATAATGTCTTAATTAAAAAACAGTAGAAATAATAGTAGGGACGTCAATTGAGTAGAGCAAGTGCATGGGGGAGGGAGAAGGAGAGGGAAATAGGAGGTACTAGAAAATGAGATTAATCAAATTATGTACATGTAGGAATATGGCATGATGAATTCCACTATTATGTATAATCATAATGCATTAATAAAAATCTTTAAACATAAAAATAATTGAAAGACAGTTTGCCATATCTTATGAAGTTGAAACTTTGCATCCACTTCTAGTAATATTACTAAAAGAAACCACAATATGTTCATAGCAATATTTCATAAAAGCAAAAATGAAAAAAAAATTTAAAAATTGGAAAGCCTATTATAACATTTTTACAGGAATGCAGAAATCAAAAAATTGTGGCTACAGACTCATGAAATAAGAAAACTTACTATAAAATGATAGCTATTAAAGGAATATTGTTTATATTGCTACAGATGCATGGAAATAGACTACTGTACCAAAACAGAGATCTTAGGAACAAGCAATATATATCAGCAATGACAATGCAAATCAGGTACTGAACTACCAATGAATGGTGCTGGACCAAGGGTCACCCATACAGGGAAAAAAAAAAAAAGAATTCAGATCCTTAACTCATATAAAATATAAAATAAATTAAAATGGACTAATGAACAAAATATACAAATAAAACACAAAATTTTTCTTTATCTATTCAAAGTGAGGACTTTATAAAGGCACCAGAAGCATAATCATGAAGGCAAAGATAAATCTGATCACATTACAAAATTATTATGTCAAAAGATAAATAAATGATAATGAAAGCCATTGACCGAAAAAATGTGATAAGAATTAATACTTTAAAGATTTATAAAGAATTCTTACAAATCACAACACAAAAGACCAATAATCCAACAGAAAATAGGCCAGGGATATAATAAAACAAGTTGCAGAAGAAATGGAAAGGTCTAAAAATATACAAAAAGATGATTACCCCATTAGCAACTGAAAAAATATAAATTTAAAATTAAAAATCATTTTTAATCTATCAAATCAGTATACATTAAATCTGAAAATATCATATACTGGGCATTATATGGCAAAACAGTGATTATGAATACTGCTAATAAGCACATAAAAGAGAAAAACCTCCTTACAGAGAGAACTTGACAATAAAATAAAGACGCTTATAACCTGTGACTCTAAAGTTCCATGTCTGTGTATTGTCCTGAGACCTACCTTGCACTCTGAATAAGGAAATATACTCAAGAGATGTTCACTGTAGCACTATTCATTAAAAGCAAAATAATTAACTAGGGTTGGGGATACAGTTCAGTGATAAAGTGATTGCCCAGCATTTAACAAACGCTGGAGTTCAATCCCCAATGCTAAAGAAAAGAGAAGAAAACTGAAATCATTTAACTCAGGAGAATGAATATATTGTGGCTATTTAGTACAATAGAATACTATTCAACATTTAAAATAAATGAAGTAGAGGGGCAGTTAACATTACAGCTATTGAACATCCAGAACTGTGTCTAGTGAAAAGGAACAGAATTGAAACAGAAAACAATAGTACATTTTAATGTAACACATGGAAAACAAAAATATAAAATCATACATGGGAATAATAGCTACTAATTTCAGAAACATGGCTTCAGGGGGAAAAAAAGAAAGAAAAGAGTTTTTCCTGTGGCCTTAATTGCTCTGACACTCCATTTTGTACTTGGTGCTGAGGTCTGAACTTGCACACTCACGTACGCTAGGCAAGTACCGTAACCGCTGAGCCACCGCTCCAGCCCGAGACTTCATGTTTTTGATGTATAAGTCTCAGGAATACCTGGCATTCTTTGAGAAATTTGGGTGGCAACTTGTAGGTTT
>PVKS010040590.1:0-16544 GCA_004027875.1 Aplodontia rufa
TCACCCAGAATCCCAGAGACTGGGGAGACTTGCAGGTTTGAGGCCAGCCTGAATAACTTAGCAAGACCCCATCTCAAAATAAAAAGAAATACAAGGAGCTGAGGATAAGACTCAGTGGTAGAGCACCCCTAGATACAATCTCCAGTACCAAAAACAAAAAATTGTTGCTAGAAATCTCCAAAATGAAATTAAAAGGCAACCAAGGAAGCTTCAAGGAAATTGTACAACAGGGGCCAGTGACTGCACAGCCTCTAAAGCATTCTCAAGTCTTCTACCTTAGCAGTAGAAGGACTAAGGTTGGGGGGAACAGCCCCCTAAAGAGGAATCCTCTTCTGTCTGCCTTTCAATAGTAGCTCTGGGACTGGGGTTCAGTGGAAGAGCACTTACTTAGCATGCAGGAGACCCTGGCTTCAGATCACAGCAAAACACACACACACACACACACATACACAGAGTAGCTGAAAGAGACTTTGGACAAGGGAAATCTCTTAGTGGTCATAAGCTAAGATAACTAGATTTTCTAACTAGGCAGTTCCCCATGGGAAGGAACTGACTGCTACTACCTGGGGATGCAGAGATTATTCAGTATACAACAGCAGGAGGTGCCATTCTCAAAGACTATCATATTAACAGTACTCTAATGAGTTGCACTATAGTAACCCTGATCAAGTAAATGAGATAATGAACGATATGGGTGAAATTTGCTTCCTTTGCTGCCCTCTCTAACCAGCAGGGAATGGAGTGTGTCTAATATGCACATCATATCGTATTTTCACACTTACCTAAATGAGAGGTTTGGTTGGTTTGGTTCTTCAAGAGGGTATCACTGTGTTGCCAAGGCTGTTGTCAAACAGCTGAGTTCATCATCCTCTTGCATCAGCCTCCTGAGTAGCTGGGATTACATGCATGCACAACAGTGTCTGAATTAAATGTGAGTTTGCATTAAGATCTTTATTATAGGGGCTGGAGCAGTGGCTCAGTGCTTACCGTGCTTGCCTGGCATCAGGTTCAAACCCCAGCACCATGTACACAACAGTGTCCGAGCAGCCACATGAAAAACTAAATAAAATTGATTCTCTCTTTCTCTCTTGTGTATGTGGTGCTGGGATTTGAACCCAGGTCCTTGCACATGCCAGGCAAGTGCTGCAACCACTGAGCCACCACTCCAGTCCAACTATAATTCTAGTTTCTCCTCAATCAAGTTTCTGTCACCTCAAAATCAAACTAATAAAGACTTCTTTCCCTATATTTCTAATTAAGATAATTAAGATTTTTTTTAAGAAACAGTGAGAGAAAGAGAAAGAATCTATTTTATTTATTTTTAAAAACAGGACTTTGTTTCTCTAGTGGTGTATGTAGTGTTGGGGATTGAACATGGGTCCTTGCACATACCAAGCAAGCACTCCAACCGCTGAACCACTGCTCCAACCCAGGGCCATTCAAAACAATTTTATTTAGTTTTTCATCTGGCTTTCATCATTGCTCCAACACTTAGTTGTGTACATGGTGCTGGGATTCGAACCCACGCGTCCTCATGCATGCCAGGCAAGCACATAACCCCTGAGCCACTGCTCCAGCCCCTGGAGCCATTCTTTTTAATGTAACCCATTTCCTACAACAGCATCTATTGCTGGCAAAAGCCCTACCCAAGTGGAGAGGATTTGTCTTTTCTGTTCATGTTCACCAGAATTCTTCTTTTTTTAAGTTTAAATACTTTTGATTTTATTAAACAAAAATATAAAATATTGAATTCTTTTTTTGTTTGTTTTCTTTTCGGTCCTGGGTGTTTGAATTCTACTTTCTTTTTGTACAGAGGATTGAACCCACGGGTGCTTAACCACTGAGCTACATCCCAATCCTGTTTTATTATTTATTTTGTTCTGAGATAGGGTCTTGCTATGTTGCCTAGGGCCTCACTAAAGTGCTGAGGCTGGCCATGAATTTGTGATCCTCCTGCCTCAGCCTCCAGTGTCTCTGGGATTATAGATATGTGCCACCATGCCTGGCCTGAATTCCACATTTGTTAACACTATGATTTTAAGAATTAGCCAGGTCTTTTCATACTACCAGTATGTTTCAATAATTCATCTTGAGGGGCTAAAGCAATGGCTCAGCAGTAATGGTGCTTTCTTGGCATGCACTAGGACCTGGGTTCAAACTCCAGCACCACATAGACAACGAAATGTCGGAGCAACAAAAGCCACATGAATATTAAATAGAATTGATTCTTTCTTTCTTTCACTGTCCCTCTCTCTTTTTAAAATAATAATAATAATTCCATCTTGAAAAACATGGACTGCTTCAGGAATTTTCAGGTTGTTATAGTTTGGGTGCATGGTATCCCCTCAAAACTCGTGTGACACAACACAGAATGTTCAGAGGAGAAATGATCAGATCATGAGAGTTGTAATCTAATCAGTGGATTGATGTGCTGATATAGATTAACTGGGTGCCTCCTGCGGGTGACAGGGTGTGCCTGGAGGAAGGAGGTCACTGGGGGCATTCCCTTGGGGTCAGTGTTTTGTCCCTGGTGAACAGTGCTCCCTCTGCTTCCTGGTTGCTGTGTTCTCAGCTGCTTTCCTTTGTCATGCCCTTTGGCCACAATGTTCTGTCTCACCCCAGACCCAGAGCTATGGAGTCGGCTGACCATGGGCTAACCCTCTGACACAGTGAGCCAAAGTATGCTGTTCCTCCTCTCTGTTGTTCCTGTCGGTCTTTGGGTCACAGTGATGAAAAAGCTAAAGCACAGGTCATACTTGCGCAGAGGACCTGCTAATCTTCTCTGTTTCATTCCAATTTTAGTATATGTGCTGCTGAACAAGCCGTCCATCAGGATTCCTAATTATAAACAACTAAAACCAACTCTGGGAGTTGTAAACAGATAGGAATTTATTTAAAGGATATTAAGTAGCTCAGATTAAAGGGAAAGGCAGAATAACCATATTCTGAGCTACATAATGAGAAAGACTCAAAATCAAGTTGCAGATCTGGTCTACTGATAAGGTCACCACTGCCTGGCTGCTGAGCTCTGGGCATACAGCCTGTGTTGGTGGTACCCCTGGCATGCGCTACTGGACCAACCACTATCCTGTCGCCGCTGTTTTCCAGGAAATGAACTTCCTGAAAACAAGCTTTGAGGCAGGTGTGCCTAACATGCTTCAGCTGCAAGGAACGTGAGAAAGGAAGTACCTAGTACTTCCAGTTTCTGTAGGGGATAATATGCACTATATCACTAATTTATAATCTGAGTAATTCTCTAAATGCATGAAATGAAGTTCCAGTTCTGGGAACCCAAAATAAATGCCAAGTGTCCACTATACCTTTAACCTTCAAGATACCCCTCTCCACTGGGCGCAGTGGTGCACACCTGTAATTCTAGCGGCTCTGGAGGCTGAGGCAGGAGAATCACAAGTTCAAAGCCAGCCTTATCAATTTAGCAAGGCCCTAAACAACTTGGTGAGACCCTGTCTAACAAAATAAAAATGACTGGGGATGAGGCTCTGTGGTTAAGCACCTCTGGGTTCAATTCTTGGTACAGAAGACAAATAAAATAAAACCACAGAATCTTTATTTCTTTTTAAGGGAGAGCATAGAGAGAAAATCAGTTTTATTTATTTTCTCATCTGGCTTTAGTTTTTCTGACACATAGTTGTATACGTGGTGCTGGAGTTCAAACCCAGGTCCTTGCACATGCCAGGCAAGCGCTCTACCACTGGGCCACAGCAACAGACTCTCCCTTTTTTTAGACTCTTAAAAAAAAAAAAAAGATGCCCCTCCCCTCTACTAGGGATGTGCACTTTGGATTGATGCCAACATATCTCACAGAGCATACCGTAAACCAGGCTCTAAAGTTTTATTAATCTATACCTATAGCTGGTGATCAAATGAGGGTTGATATAGATCAGGCACACAAGATCTTACCAGGGAAACTTTTACTCTGCTACATCAGAAAACCAGGAAATTAGGAAGCCACTGTTCCAACTATTGACTCCTGGAATGTACTACCATAGCTACATTCTGCAGACTAGGAAGCCACTTCCGGAACTTTTGATTCAGAGCCCTAATAGTCTAAATCCTCAGTGATACTTTATATTTTCACCTGCTTTAACTCAGCTCCAAATTCAAGTTCCTTAGGTGTGTGTGTGATTGGGGAATTTAAAGCGAATCCAGAGACCTAGCTGTTGCAAGGAAGTCTAGAAAATGTACTTTTAGCTTTTCCCCTTCTGTGCCACAAGGAGGCATCATAGCAGGGGGTTGAAATAGATATTGAGCCAGCATCTACTCTATCTGCTTTAGATCTTATACATTCCACCTGTATTTAATCTCTCAATGCTACTTTTTTTTTTTTTTTGGTGGTGGGGGGATTTTTACTGGGGATAGAATTCAGGAACACTGGACCACTGAGCTGTATCCCCAGCCCTTTTTACTTTTTATTTTGAGGCAAGATCATACTAAATTGCTAAGGCTGGGTTCGAACTTGCAGTCCTCCTGTCTCAGCCTCCAGAGTCACTGGGATTACAGGCTTGTGCCACCATACTTAACTGAATGCAACTTTTAAAAATATGTGTATATTTTTTAGCAGGCTGCTACAGTTTGTATCTTGAATGTCCCTACAAATCTCATGTGTTAAACACTTGGTCCCCAGCTTGGTGCTACTGGGAGGTGCTAGAAACTTGAAGAATTGGGGCCTAGTGGGAAGTTTTAGGTCATCACAGACATGCCCTGGAAGAGGCAGCTAACAGTTTGTTGACATAATTCACATACTAGGGACAAAGACTAGGCAAATTCTTTATTGTACCACAGATAATATTCACCCTTTTGCCATATATAATAACATTCACAGGCTTCAGAAATTTGCAAGTAGATTTTTGTGGGGAGGTCACTATTTAGCCTATCTCTGAAGATGATAATGGAACATACCTCATTGGGATTAATACATGTAAAACTTATACATAGATAGCCCTTAAAAACGTTGAGTATTATTTTTATTAGTCATTTCCATAATGTACCCTTTTGGTTCGGGGCCATCTCATGTTTGAACATTCTTGTTTTAAAGGAAGTTCTCATTCTATGGATCTCAGTAAGATACAGAAGCTCATCTTATATTACAGAAGTTGAGGGGTGGGAGGGATTCCCCTTCCCTGTCTCCTATCACCTGGCATGTGGACCAGTAATCAATGCTTGGCCATTTGATATTCATGCCCTTCATAAGGCATCTGTAAAGACTCAATTTGAGATTATTAAGGGCTGCAAAAATGGTGTCGGTGACAAGTGTCCAGTGGTGGTATGGTGGTCATATTTTTCTTGAGATGAAGTGTGACCAAGGTTGCATGCTTCTTTTGGCCAGACAGATGGATTTCTATTCATTTATTAATTATGCTTCTTGTGTTTTGCCCTCTCTTTCTATAAACTATGTAATCTCCTTCCGATCATTCTTTTTTGACTTCACTTATCCACTTTTCACAATCAATAATCCAGGTTGGTATCCTGTTGGAATTCTAGTGGTCTGCTGTATGTGACAGTTAATTAGCCATGATTGTTTGACTTCTGGATGATGTGCCCCCAAACGTACCAGGGATTGAACCCAGGGATGCTTAACCACTGAACCATTGTCCCAGCCATTTTTATTTTTTATTTTCAAACAGGGTCTCACTAAGTTGCTCAGGGCCTTACTAAATTGCTGAGGCTGGCTTTGAATTTACAATCCCCTGCCTCAGCCTCCAGAGTTACGGAAATTACAAGATTAGTCAAGCATCACCACACCCGACTGAAGATTTGATTAGACCAATTTCATGACACTGAAAACTGTGAGGAAGATAGAATTAATTAAGTGTGCCACTGACTGCAAGAAAGGGAAATTTTGGTTTAGACTTCCCAGTTCAAAGCAAATTTTAAAATTTAGTACTATTGTAAAAATGTGGCATGAAGCCCTTTGCCTATATTCAGCACTCTAGGACTGTTGAACTCTTGGTTCAAAAATGTACTAATTTTCAACAAATGGTGCAGAGACAAGTGGATATCCACACACAAAAGAATGAAATTACCCCCCACATCACACCATGCACAAAATTTAGTCAAAATGGATCACAGACTTAAACGTAAAAACTAAAACTATAAAACTCCGAGAATGAAATATAAAGGTAAGTCAGCATAAGTTGGGCACAGTGACATGTTTGTAGTCCCAGCTAGTTGGGAGCCTGATGTAGGAGAATCTTGTGATCCAGGAGTTAGGGATCAGCCTAGACAACATAGTGAGACCTCTTCTCAGGGGAAAAATAAAAAAAGAGTATCTTCATGACCTTGGGTTAAACAATGGTTTCACAGATACTCATTAAATGAGGGCTGGGATGTAGCTCAGTGGTAGAGCACGTCTATAGAACATACAAGGCCCTGGATTCAATCCCCAGTACTCTCAAAATGTGTGTGTGTGTGTGTGTGTGTGTGTGTGTGTGTGTGTGAGTGTAACAGAAAACAGATAAGCTGGGCTACCTCAAAAGCAAAACAATTGTTCTATAAACAATATCATCAAGAAAGCAAAAAGAAAACCCACTAAATGGGATAAAATAATTGAAAAAATCTTGTATCTTATAAGAGACTTGGCCAAATATATAAACTTATTTAAAACAACAACAACAAAAAGACATGGCAGAGGGGCTGGAGCAGTGGCTCAGCAGTAGCACTTGCCAGGCATGCAAGAGGACCCAGGTTCAAACCCCAGCACCAAATACACAACTAAGTTTTGGAGAAACAAAGGCCAGATGAAAAAATAAACAAAATTTATTCTCTCTTTTAAAAAAAAAGACATAATCTGATTAAAAATGGGGGAAAATGTTTGAGTAGGCATTTCTCCAAAGAAGATCTATGAATGTCCAATAACCATGTTTAAAACATGCTCAACATCATTTGGAACTGGTCATTTCATTATAAAATGCAAATCCAAATCACAATGAGCTCTATCTACCACTTTACACACCCATATGATATAGCTTTTATTATTGTAGCCGGCAACCCTGAATGGCATTTTGTGGGAATGCTAGGAGTCTGCCTTGTGCAATTAAATAACCGTGATTATTCAGGATTAATCATGATTTAGAAGGCAAACAAACATGGTTAATTAATTGCTACAAATAGCAAACCATTAGAATTTTCAGTGGTCTGACATTTTTTTGTCCTATGAAATTATTCTAATGTAGTCCTCTGTCTTAACTTCAGTGGGCACATCAACCAGAAGTCAAGCCTGACCTTTGGAGAAGGAAGGAAGGAAAGGACATTGGAATTCAACCAATGATTGCCAGCCAACCAAGACCAAATGATTCAATCATGCTTATACAATGATGCCCTAATAAAAATCCTGGCTTAGTGAAACTCTACCTGACTAATGCCACACCATCATTATGGGCAAGAGCCATGTGCGGTCCATTGAGCTGGCCAGGGCCGCTAAAGCGCTAGATAAGAAAAAATTGCAGGGATTTAATGCACACAGGTGCATGTGGAATTTATGGATGACACAAGCTGCTCCGTAAACCACAATGTGAAAGGCCTAAGTTCACCCTATTGGAATCAGAGTGAGAGGTTCGAAGGCTGTGCTGAACTTGTACTTGGATCTTGGATATCAACCACTTGGCCTATGGGGTGATCTGTGACTGTTAAATAATGTGTCTGTGCTATTAAAAAATTACATAAAGTTTAGTGAAACTTCCTGATTGGTGTATACGTTAATGTGTCAGGAGGCTGATATGCTCTGATTCCAAAGGGAAAAAGCACTTCTGAAAGCTCTGCATTTGGAACCCTCTACAACTCTTCATTTGATTGGTCCTGACTTGTAGCCCTTCTAATAAAACAATAATTGTAGTACATCACTTACCTGAGTTCTATGAATCATTCTACTGAATCATCAAAATTTAAGGGTATTGTGGGATTCCCAAAATTGGTAGCCAGTTGGCCAGAAGTGCGGGTAACATATGGATGCCTGAGTATGACTAGTATTTGAAGTGAGGGTAGTCTTCTTGGGGACAATGACTTATAATTTGTGGGTTCTTTGCTAACTTCAGGTGGTTAGTGCCAGAATTTTATTATCAGTTGATGCCAGAATATTACCTTATACGACTGTACTAGTCAGCTTTTTATCATTACCTGACACTACAACTTAAAAAAGGTTTATTTGGGCTCAAGGTTTCAGTCATGATCAGCAGGCTCCATTACGCTGGGCCTGAGGTAAGACAGAATATCGTGGTGGAAGAGTGTGGCAGAGGAAAGCTCTCACTTCCACTTCATGATAGATGGGAAGCAGAGTAGAAAGCAAAGAGTCAGGGACAAAATATATAATCCCCAAGGCATGCCCCACAATGACCCACTTCCTCCAGCCACACCCCACCCGCCCACAGTTAGCACCCAATAATTCACTTAAATTATTAACCCATCAATTGGATCAATCCATGATTAGATTAGGTTGGTTTTTATAATCTTATCATGCCACCTCCTGCACTGACACATGAGCTTTTTTAGGGGGGACACCCAATTTCCAAACCATACCAATGACCAACGATGCAATTAAGCTAAGGATCTTGAGCTAAGGAGTTTATCCTGGATTCCACATGGGCAGTAAATACAATTTTATAAGAGGGAGGCAGAGGGAAATTTGACACAGACAGAAGAGAGACCGGAGTGATACAACCACAAGCTAACAAATACTACCAGGCACCAAAGCTAGAAGAGGCAGGGAACAGATTCTGCCCTAGAGTTTCCAGATGGTTCATGATCCTGCCAACACCTTGAACTTGACCCAGTGAGACTGATTTCCGACATCTGGGCTCCAGAATTATGAAAGAACCCATTTCTGTCATTTTAAGACATCAAGTTGTGGTAGGCTGAGAGCAATGGCACATGCCTGCAATCCCAGAAATTTAGAAGCCTGAGGCAGGAGGATGGCAAGTTTGCAGCTAGCCTGGCAACTTAGTGCGGGCCTGTCTCAAAATAAAAAGTAAAAAGGGCTGGGGATGTAATTCAGCGTTAAAGCTCCCCTAGGTTCAATTCCAGTTAAAAAATAAAAAATAAAAAAACTTGTGTAACGTGTTACAGAGTTACAGAAGCCAAAAGAAAACACCTCCCATTTGTAGAAGTATAAATGGGTGAAGAATTCCCCCAAATCCTGCCACCAAGCCAAGGTCTCTCTGGCTCCAGGTCCTGTGCTTCCAATGGCCGTGCTATTCTGCAACTAACAGAAGGAAGATTCTCACCGCTCACCACCTTGCTGCTGCCGCCCATTCATTTCTTCACCACCTCTGAACTTCTGCTGCTTGCAACCTGGCTCCTGGTGCAAATTTCTGCACTAGAAACTCTTTCAGACTAAAGGAAGCAAGCATATACCCAGCTTCCCTCAGGAAAGGGGACTTTTTGTCATAAAGATTCATAAAAAAGGGGGCGATAGCCGGGCATGGTGGCACACGCCTGTAATTCCAACACCTTGAGGAGGCTGAGGCAAGAGGATGGCAAGTTCAAGGCCAGCCTCAGCAACTTAGCAAGACCCTGTCTCAAAATTTTTAAAATTAAAAAACAAACTTTTTTTAATTTAAAAAAGCATTGGGAGGGACTAGAACAGTGGCTCAGTGGCAGAGCACTTGCCTGGCATGTGTAAGGACTGAGGTTCAAACCCCAGCACCACATACACAACAATGTGTTGGAAAAACAAAAAACAGACGAATAAACAAACAAAATTGATTATCTCTCTCTCTCTCTCTCTCTCTCTCTCTCTCTCAAAACAAAACACAGGGGATATAGCTTGGTGGTAAAGTGCCGCTTGGTTTACTCCTCCGTACCAAAAAAAGAGGGGGCTGTAAAAACATCTCTGGTTATACAACTGACCTTTGTGGAAATAAACTCTTGTTTTTTGCCACTCAGGATCAGTAACAGCTGTAATGTTATTGAATAGCAACTGAAATAATCATTCCCCACCCGCAGGTTGTCATCCATTGCTTCCCGCCCAGTTCATTCTGCCATTGTCCTGGCAGAGTTTGTGTCTCGGTCCTTGCTTCAACTTCTTCCTGTTGAATCTGCTGCTGGCTTCTTTCTCTGTTCTCCATCTAGCTCCCTCTTGATCTCGTCTTTCTCCTGGGTATTCATGGTTTCTGCTTACCGCCTCATCATTCTGTATCTCTGCGGCAGCCTCACTCAGAACCAAATGCCTCTAGAAGGATATGTTTAGATGTGTGCCCTATCTGAGATGGCGCCCTCGCTGGGCACAGTTCTCATTCTAGACCCTCTGAGGGTGTTTATTTATTTTTTTTTAAAGAGAGAGGGACAGTGAGAGAGACAGAGAAAGAGAGAAACAACTTTATTTAGTTTTTCACATGGCCTTAGTTGCTCCAACACTTAGTTGTGTACGTGGTGCTGGAGTTTGAACCCGGGTCCTCGTGCTTGCCAGGCAAGTGCCGAAACAGCTGAGCCACCACTCCAGCCCCCTCTGAGAGTGTTTAATTCCATTCATTGAATTCAAGAGTTATGAAATCGTTTTTTATTTTTCAGTGTTGAACTTGCAATATGTTGGAAATTATATTCTTTCCAATATTTAATTTAAGATGAAAAAATCTATATCAACTTAAAAATATGCAACGGGGTATATAATTGTTCAAAATTGTTTTAGAGGATGTGCAAGCAAAATAATTGTACCTTTGCCCAACTTCTCCTTGGTCAGAATCCCATTCAAAATAATGAGAAGATTTATGATTATGTCATTGTAAAATCTTATGTCATGTATACTTAAAAAAGAACCAATAATAATGATAATAAATGATGGTAATATCATGACCAGAAAATAATGAGAAGAAAGTACGTGAGCTAAAAAGTAAAGGAAAACTATCTGGGAACAAGTTCCACTTTTCTGGGGAAACATTCAGACTTTATTCATAATACAAGCTGTGCTAAGCATCAAGAGCCACACCAGCAGAGGGGAGGCAAGGGAACAACTCAGGGAGCCACGGCCAGAAGACCCAAAACACTATGGTTCCTGTTCCAATTCTGGACAGCTTCTGACACCTGTAACAGAGGAAAACAGAGTGACCTCTGGTGGCCTAAGAGCCACCTCTCCAAAGCCATTTTGAGAGATAGGAAGGGAGGCCTCTGCTGTCCTGCTCTATCTTACTGGTTTCAGTTGTGGGCAATAAACAAGGGGTAAGAAGAGCACTCAAACACTTGCTACCAGATCCCACCTCTGCCTTTGCTCCATGTTTCTTAAACATGCGTGGCATTTAGCTAGACTTTTTCTTTTTTTAAGAGAGAGATGGACAGTGTGAGAGAAAGACAGGCAGGCAGAGAGAGAATCAATTTCATTTAGTCTTCCATGTGGTCTTTGTTGCTCTGGCACTTCGTTGTGTACGTGGTGCTGGGGTTCGAATCCACATCCTGTGCCTGCCAGGCAAGTGCTGTAACTGCTGAGCCACCACTCCAGCTCTAGACCTCTTTTTCCCTCCCTTTTTTTTTTTTTAAGAGAGAAGGTGAGAGAGACAGAGAGAATCAATTTTTATAGAGTTTTTCACATGGCATTCATTGCTCTGACACACTTAGTTGTATACATGGTGCTAGGGTTTGAACCATGTACTCACGCATGCCCGGCAAGCGCCTTAACTGCCGAGCCACCGCTCCAGCCCCTTTCCCTCCCTTTTATTTGTCCTCCTCTACCAACTTTCTATTTATTCCTCCTCAAAATAACATAGTGGACAGGGCACAGTGGCACACTCCTGTAATCAACTACTCGGGAGGCTGAGACAGGAGGATCACAAATTCAAGACTAGCCTTGGCAATTTAGGGAGACTGTCTCAAAATTAAACATTAAAAGGGCTAAAGAGATAATTCAGTGATAGAGAACCCCCAGGTTCAATCCCAGTCCTGGAAAACAAAACAACACTAACATGGTGGGCTAGGGATATGGCATAGCAGTTGCCTAGCATGCCCTGGGTTCCATCCCCAGAACTGCAGAAAGAAAAAAGGACAGGGGGAAACGCATATGGTATAATAGCTAAATTCACAGGCTCTGGACCCAGGGTTTTTGAATCCTGACCTACTGTTCACTACTGTGTGATCTTTGACAAATTATGAAATCTTTTCCTCTTAAAAATCCTATTATGTGGGGGTTGGAGCGGTGGCTTGGTGGTTATGGCACTTGCCCAGCATGTGCAAGTACACGGGTTCAAACCCCAGCACCCACATACCCAACTAAGTGTCAGAGCAACGAAAGCCATGTGAAAAACTCAATAAAAATTGATTCTCTCTGTCTCTCTCTCTCTCTCACACTGTCCTTCTCTCTTTAAAAAAAAAAAATCCTATCATGAGAGCCTAGAACAGTGGCTCTGCGGTTACAGGGCTTGCCTGGCATGCACCAGTATGCAAGTTCAAACTTCAGCACCACCTACACAACCAGGTGTCTGAGGGATGAAGGTCACAAGAAAAACTAAATTGAAAAAAATGCTTCTCTCTTTTTCTCTCTCTCACTGTCCCCTCTTTCTTAAAAAAATTTTTTTCTATCATGGATATCCTTATATGAAGAAAGGCTGACGTGGCATTCCTACTCCTCAGAGGATGATGACAAAAAAAGATGACAAGAATTAACTCCCCTGTCACCTCTGACTGTGGGTTTCAGTGGGGAAGGAAGGACTTCTACTCGTCTTGACACCATTGAGAAAATGTCCTTTGAAGAGTCAGTCTAGCTTCTGTGCCTCGCAGCAGCCCAAGTGCTTTAAAGCCATTCATTCCAAGCTGTATGGATTGCACACTCATCCCAGGGCAGGGGAAAGGGGTAAGTGTTTCAAGGCAGCCCATTCTGCACCTCACTGAGAAAAGCAAAGGGCCTTCTTCCCCTCTCCCCTTTCCTCTTTCCTTCTCCTCCTTCTTCTCCCTCCTCCTCCTTCTTCTTCTCCTTCTCCTTCTCCTCCTCCTCTTTCTTCCTCCTCCTCCTCCTCCTCCTTCCTCTTTCTTCCTCCTCCTCCTCCTCCTCCTTCCTCTTCCTCGTCTTCTTTTCTAAAGAGAGGGACAGTGAGAGAGAGAAAGAGTGAATCAATTTTATTTAGTTTTTCATGTGGCTTTCATTGCTCCAACACTTAATTGGGGGCTGGAGCGGTGGCTCAGTGGTCACGGTGCTTGCCTGGCATGCCTGAGGATGTTAGTTCAAACCTCAGCACCACATACACAAAAAATTTCAGAGCAATGAAAGCCATATGAAAAACTAAATAAAAATTGATTCTCTCTCTCTCTCTCTCTCTCTCTCTCACTGTCCCTCCCTCTCTTAAAAAAAATTTTTTTTTTGCAGATTTGTGTGTGTGGGAAGGCAAAAGGTACTGTTAATCTTCAAAGAGCATCTCCACAACCCACAGCCTTTTTCCCAATAGTGTGAACTCTGCTTTTTTACAGCGAAGCAAGTGCATAGTTTTTGGCTACTACTGGTGTATTATTTGGGGATGGGAGGGATGTGGTGGGGAATAAGGGAGATGAGTAGGATCATTTTCAATGAAATGGGGCCTGATTGGGGAAATGGTGAAAAACTGGAAAGAATAAGTAACTAATGGGTTTGCTTCTATGTCCAGAATATTTTACCTTTTCAAAAAATGTCTTTGGCACCATAAATGAGGAGCTTCAAATGCCTAAACCTACAAGCCAAGGTGTTACCTGCCCAAACTTAATGTTGTTCCCCACAAAGGACTAAGCCAGTTCGTAACTTACCAAAGCTTCCAGTTTGGAGATAGAAACTGAGATGGGAAAGTTTTTTAATGGAGAGTATACATAGGCAGATCATTCTGTCTTAACAGTGCTAATTTTTGAAATTAGACAAAAAAGACCCTTTCTCTTCCAATTATAAACTTATAAATAAAATCAGCTTGTCCATCTAAGCTACTGGCTGAAGTACTGGAGGAGGGGCCGAAGAGGGTATAGGAGATAGAAGAGTAGGGAAAGAGGAGGGCGCATACTCTTAACATAGAAACTGTTGGAGCCTCTGCTTTTTAACTTTGAAGTCTGAAGCCACTAGTGGCAGGGTTCAGTCACCGACAGCACAAGTTTCAGTGAGTCAGTTCAAGGACTGAATGATTTCAAAAGCCCTGGTCTCAGGAGATTAACTTTCATATTCGGGCAGTGATAGTTCACTTGAAACAGAAAACAAAACAAAAAACAAAAAAAAAAAATTTACAAATTAACTGATACCCAAAATGTTCTATCCTGAATCATGAAATCCAAAAATTCTTGGCATCATCTAGACCTGCATCTAGAGCTATAATTTAAAACTTTTTAGACATGTGTTAGATTTATGGGGCTGGAGCAGTGGCTCAGGGGTTACATTGCTTGCCTGGCATGCATGAGGACCCAGGTTCAAACCCCAGCACCACATACACAATTAAGTGTCAGAGCAACAAAAACCAGATGAAAAACTAAATAAAGTTGATTCTCTTTCTCTCTCTCTGACTCCCCCCCCCCACTTTTAAAAAAAGAATGAATCAGAGGTATGAAAATCTTCATGGAAGGATTTTTTAAAAATAAATCTCTAGTTTTAAGTTTTTTCTTTTTTTTAAAGAGAGAGAGGGACACTAAGAAAGAGAAAGAGAGAATCAATTTTACTTAGTTTTCCATGTGGCTTTCCTTACCCCTTTCCCATGGTGCTGGCGTTCAAGCTCATGTCCTCGCACATGCCACTTATCCGATGAGCCACTGATACAGCCTGTGTTTTGTGTTTTGTGTTTTCTGTTTTGTTTTGTTTTGTTTTGACATAGGGGTCTTGCTAAATTGCCCAGACTGGCCTTGAGGTAGCTGGGATTATAGGTTTGTGCCACTGAATGTGGCTGTGACACTATTTTCTTATCAAATAGCAAATAACTTTACATTTGTCTAGCTCTAATTTTATGTGGTTCAATAATTTAATCATATTCCTAATAAATGTTTCATGACTCTCTTCCATTTATTACTAGATTGTAATATTTTTGAAAATGAATTTTTTTCCATTTCCATTTTTAGGTGTTTACCGGTAGCAGAGGGAAAAAAAAACTAATGGCTTTTCAAAATATTATATCTATTTGCTTTACCAAATTCTTATTAAGTCTAGTAGCTTGTTATTATTGGTATCAGCAAGAATAATATCTCCTTTTTACCAATATTTATACCAATGTCTTTCCTTGTTTTAATCCATGTGTAGTAACTCCAAGGCAATATTTAATGATGGTGTTTGTGATCATTCATGTCTGATTGATCGATTGATTGATTGATTTTTGCAGTACTGGGGATTGAACCCAAGGGTGCTCTACCTCAGAGCTATATTCCCAGCCCTTTTAATTTTTTTATCGATTGTGTACGTGGTGCTGGGGTTCAAACCGGTGTCCTCATGCATGCCAGGCAGGCAAGACCCATAACCACTGAGCCACTGCTCCAGCACACAACTTAAGTTTTTTTATTTCCTCTTTGATCTCAATGTTATCTAGGAGTAGGTGTATGTATATTTATTAAGGCCTTCAAAGTGTTTCTTGTGACCTTTTAATTATGTATTTCTAATTTTATTTGATTATGATCAGGGCATGTGTCCTGAAAACTTACTTTTTAAAAAAAGTTTCAATGTTTTCTTTGTGACCTAAGTATAATTTTGTAAATGATCAATGTACACTTGAAACAAAGAAGCTATTCTTTATTCAACAGATGTTAGGTCCCATAAATGGCTATCAAGTCAATTTTTTTATTCAATTACTCAATTGTTCTATGTTCTTGACTGTTATTTAGTACTAAATCTGTTTAACCACAGTCCAGCCGTGTTTGTGTGTGTATATATAGATATACATTTTTTATTGGGGGGGCTACTGGAGATTGAACCTGGGGCACTGTACGATTAAGATACATTCCCAACTCTTTTTATTTTATTCCCCCCACCTCTGGTTTTGTTGTTGTTTTGTTTTGCTTTTTTATTTTTTTGTTCTCCCCCGCCCCCTGACAGTTTGTATGTGGTGCTAGGGTTTGAACCTGGACACCTGTTCATCCTAGGCAAGCACTCTACCACAGAGCCACTGCTCCAGTCCTCCTTTTTACTTTTTATTTTGTGATAGGGTCTCAATAATTTGCCCAGGCTGGCCTGGAATGCCAGCCTCCCCAGTAGCTGTGATTAAAGACACATGCCACTGCACCCAGCCTACAGTTTATTTCTATCAATTCGTCTTATAGCTTTTGTTTTATATATTTAGCTGCCATGTTATGCTTACAACTATTAAAACTTCTTAAATTATGCCTTGTATTATTATATCATATTAACCTATTTAGTCTTTTTACTTTAGATTCCTCCTGATATTAACATTGCCTCTCCTGCCTTCCCTTTATTTGGATTGAGCAGGTATGCCTTGCCACATTTCTGTTTTCAACTGTATGTGTGTATGTACGTATTTGTTGCACTGAGGATTAAACCCAGGGCCACTGTACCACTGAGGTACATCCCAGACCCCCACACCAGTTTTGTTTGCTGTTTTGAGACAAGGCCTAAATTGCTCAGCCTGGCTTGAACTTTCAATCTTCCTGCCTCAATCTCCCAAGTAGCT
>PVKS010040591.1:0-16534 GCA_004027875.1 Aplodontia rufa
GCTCACCTGCAAGGTGTGCAGTAGACACGTCCTTGCTGGAGGCCTGGAGCAGAGTGGGACCTTGGTCCTCGCTTTGGTCACGTTCCATCCCACACCGCAATTACGCGTGCAATGCAGAGGTCATTGCTGGACCCGCCCTGGCACTCAGGACGTTAGACAGGGCCTCCAGGTGTGACAGGAGAAGGAGTGGTTGAAGTTTAACACTAACACGACCTAAAGCACCAGCGGCACCTCCAGCCTGACGCATCGCGTTTCCTCCATCATAGCCACGTCCCACGTCCCAGGGCCCCGTCTGAAGAGCAGAGACTCCCATCTTTTCCGCTGTGACTAGGGCCACAAGCATTTTTAATTAAAATAGAAATATGTGTCCACGTGTCATATTTAGCTTGCTGGCAGGGACATGGGCGTTGTGACCACATTGAACTCTGGTTCGCGCTCTAACAGAGTCAGTAGTCCATTAACAGCACGACTCGGTGCCAGGCAGACACGGATGACCGCCAGCCCGCGGTCCATCTGAAGCTGTGCGTCATCCTCTGACCAGGCCATACTCCAAAGGTAAAGACGTGTGCAGACAGGAGAAATAACGTGCCTGTGAGTCCTTAACACATGGAGGGGACAGATCCCAACAGCACATTCTAGAAATCGGTTTTCCAGAGTGCCGTATTCCGCTAACAACTGGAGATGAGAGCCAGTCACTAGGTGAGGTGGCCCTGCAGCTCGCAAGCGCTCGCCAGAAGGCAGCTGTTCATGAAGTGCAGTGCCACGGGGCGCGTGTGTAAGTGCGGTGCCATGGGGTGCGTGTGTAAATGCGGTGCCATGGGGCGCGTGTCTGGCCACGCCATTTATTTCCTAGATTGTGGCATTGCAGGGTTCTAAGGAACACTCAGCCTTGGGAGCACAGGCTCGGGCCACCCTGTCCCCACCCCGCCCCTCTTCAGTGGGGTCCACAGGGCCAGTTCCGGAAACTCTTCCTGGCGGACCTGGTGTGTTAGGAGGAGGATGCTGGGCACCCTGGAGACACCTTAGCTTCATAACTTGGTTGTGGAAAGCGAATTTCATCGCGGAAAGCCACAGCCTGCGGTGCAGGAACTCGGCTGCTGCCGCTGTTGTTTTCCACTGTTGCTTTTAATTTGCAGATTTTCTCGACACATAAAATGCTTGCATTCTGTAAATCCTACTGCTGGGAGAACCCAGCCCAGGAGAGGCCAGGACCGAGCAGTCCCTGTCCCTGCCGGTCACTTCACTTCTGCAGGGGCTGTGTGGGTCTTCCCAGAATCGTCCAGTGAGCGTAAATCAGGTGCCACGGGTCATTCCCTGGACCCCACACTGCTGTGCGAGGACTGCTGCGTCACCTGACTGCCAAGCCAACTTTGAGTAATTCCAGAGCCCCCTCAGGAAGGGGCGGTGTATGACTCTCGCCCTTATAGAAGGTCCCGCCCTTCGTCCGTCCATCTTCCACCTCCCCACCAGGTCTCTCTGAGACTTTGAGAACTGCCTGGGACCTATAAGGGGTCAGAACTTTTTGGGTTCCTCATTTGTGGGTTACACTTCTTGCCCTAGGATGCTTGTGGAATCTTCCCTGTCAGACAGAAACTTCCCACACTCCTCTGTGAGCCCCAGGACACACAGGCCTGGTGGCATGACCTCCAGGGACACCGAGGGAGAGAGAGGACTTTGGTCCACGGCACCCTCCAGCCAACCACCACTACTCCAGACGCGCAGGCCTGGGGCAGCTGGCTTTTTCTCACCTGCTCCTGTCTCTTCAGTCTGCTCAAGAAGGTGACAGGGTATGGTCAATGAGGAGAGTCTTTGAGGGAACAGTCTACCTTAAAGACACCAGGGTGCAGACCAGGCCCGGAGCAGACGAAGGTCTGGGTATCAGGTGGGATCCTGGTGGGGTGTTGGCTGGGACTCAGAAGGGGAAACAGAGCTGGTAGAGTCAGTAGCAAAAAGGACAGGCACGGTGTCCTCAAGCCATCTTGCTGGCCTGTGTGAGCTTACGTGTAATAGGCTACCCGCACGTGCACACACGGATCTCACTGTCTACGTGGGGGATGCTGAGTGGCACTGCCCCGGAGAAAATCAAGAGGAAGTGTGAAAAGTTGGAAAAACAAGGAATCCTGCTTGGGCAATGTGATAGGTCTCTAAAAATGTGGTGGGAGAAGGTGAGCTTTGTCTGTTTAAAACCTGTTTGCAATAAAATTATTTAACCCAAAATAATCTATTAAAAATCCAAAAGAAAAAAGTAGGATATAAATAAATTGCAGTATAGCTGTATAAAGCAATACTATCCATCTATTAAACTCTGCATGACTTTATATAAAACTATGCACACATGCACACTAACCCATGTGATTCCTATACATGGGGTCCCCACCTCTATGGATCATGTGTATAAAATCATTTATCTGTAAGCTATAGGCCGTGTGCACGTAGGATATATATAATATAGATGCACGCGCACACACATATAGATCCAGTTTCAGTTTCAGAAAAATACAGAGGAGCATGGGAAGCTCATTCAATCCAGAATTCTAGTTGGACCATCACGTGAGATCGTTGGCAGTCACCGGAGAGGAACAGAGGGAAAGTACGCATCCTCGTTTAAGGCTCCCATGGTGGCCCAGCCCTGAGGAGACTGGCCAGCGGGAGCTCAGGGCCTGGCGCCTGTCATGGGCTGCAGTTTGATGGCCCACATGTTAACAGCATCAGTGTCTGCAGCCAGGTGGGCTGACACTGAAGCTTTTTTTAGTGTCAGTTAGAGTTTGTCACACTGTCACACAAGTTGACAAACTGCATTTCCACAAATCATGTTTTATGTAATTTGCCTCAGCTATTTAGATTTCAGCAGGGGGTAAATTAAAGGAAATGTTCCCTGGGATGTGCTGCTGTGTATAAAAGCAAGACCTATTTTCAGTGCACACTAAGAATAATCATTCTTCTTAGAGTTGCTGGAGTTCAGTATCACTGTTTCTCCGAGACTGAAGCGTCTTCTACGTCCAGTGAGCAGATAGAACAGAGTGAGACTCAGTGAGGCGTCCCCGCCCGTCCCCCTGAGCCACAGTCCCTACCTATGGATCTGTGAGCATAGTTCCCTACCTTTCTGGCTGGCAGGATGTGATGCTCCCCATGGTGCCCAGCAGCAGAGCAGAGGCTCCGTGTTCTTGGCAGAGAGGTTCAGCTCCACCAGTGCCCCGTGGCCTTCGAGACCCTTCTCTCCATGTGTGGCTTGCTCCCTGGGCGGCACAGGCCCTCTGGGATCTCTGCAAGCCATTCTGTATATGCTCCAGGGGTTCCAGCACAATCAGAGATCCTGAGAGGCTGCAAAACAGGCCAAAGCTGGCTGGTCCTGTAGAAAGTAGCTCATGATCCCGGCTATGGAACCAGGAAGCCATGTGCGCTCTAAGCCAGGCAGGAGGGTGGGGGCCAGCATAGAGTGGTTCCTGAGTCCACTGAGAGGGAAGGGAAAGTTGGTGAAGTCACCTCAGGTGGCCTGTCCACAGGCTGTGCACATTTCCACAGACGTCAGAGTATTCTCAAAGGTGGCTGCTGCGTTGTTCTCACACGTGGGAAAGGGAAAGACCATCATGGACTCTCAGGATCTATCCCCGCGGTCAGGGAATATGCCCTCAAGTGTGAGGACCCCTCCTTTTGCTGGCCAGCCCTGTGAATGAGGGTCTTTTAGGGCCTGTGAAGGAGGAGCTACTTGAAGTTCAGCCTTTCAGGCTCCTGCGGGTGGAAATATTCTGTGACGTTGAGAAAGCTGGAATCACAAATCCGCATCCAGCCTTGGCTCATGGAAGGCCACTGCTCCCACTTGTCCCCCACATTCCTAGGTCGTGGTTTCACTGTGGGGTTAAGCACATCATGTTCGCAGATCTGGGGTGGTCACCACGTGCAGGAGGGTGCATGTCCTCCCGTCGTCATCTCCAAGGTGGCAACACAGCTCTGTTCTCCAGAGTCCACCCCACCACTCTACCAGCTGAAAATCTGAGCTCTGGGATCTGGGAGGGAATTGTGGGCTCCACGGTCAGTACCCTCTATCATCCTGCTGTGCTCTAAAGGGCATCCTTTGAACAGTTCTCTGGGGGACACAGAGCCGTGAGCTGACACTCAAGTCTCACCCAGTAGAGGCAAGGAGAATAGAACAAGATGGCGGACTCCTTGGTCTGCCCTGAGCCCTTGGAAAGGACGTATGCTGCTATGTGAGTTCATGTGCGGTTAAGGTGCATTTTCCTAAGACGGGCTTTCCGGGTCATGCATTCCCCATATTAGGAGTGATCTCATTGTTACTTCCCTCTGAATTCACAGACACAAAATGGGCCATCGCCCTGGTCATTTCCTGGACTTCCCTGTAGGATGACAGTTTGCTCCTGGGACAGGCTTCTGCTTTCCAGCCTCCTGGCCTGGTGCTCACGTGTCCAGCCCATTCATCCTAATGCAGATCTTGCATTACTGTCCAGCAGTAGGGGGCCTCTGTCCATGCTCTGTGGGAATTTGAGCCCTGGATCCACAGGTTCCATTTTTTGTTCCCCAGTAACGTGCATGGTGCGTGGTCCTGATTGATCTATATTGTAGCACTTTCCACGTAGCAAGAACCATTCCATTCTGTACCTTCATTTCTTCACCTCTCGCTTCCTCAGTGTCTGCAGACTGTCAGGGAGTGATGCAGTCAGGTCCACGTCTCCCACATTTAGCAGTCCCAGCAGATCATACCTGATGTAAGATGTGAGGGCAGCCTTACTACCCTGTGCCTTCCCAGGGCCCACGGACTGTGAGACAGCCAGGTGTCACCTCCAGCTTCATCCCACAACCACTGTATTGGGATACACTCTGGTGCCTCTTCCAACGACCCTGTGCCCTGAGCCACCTCCACCACACTCTGGTAACCTGGTCCCTCTCCCAGCAAGTTGAAGCTGGAGAAGGCTTAGACCCTGGCTGTGTGGCCCTGGGCCACAAGGAGCAGGTGCAGCTGCTCCTTACATGGGGCTGTGTCAGTGTATGAATTTGTGCCACCCGCAGTCTCAGCCTCTCTCCAGTCTGTTTAGACCTTGCAGATCTTGCTGGGTGATGCCACCCATGCCAACACCTTGGCCCATCCCAGTTGGACTATGTCAGACTTTAGTTAGGCAGTGCAGACCCCTTTGGGCTGTTGATGCTCCTCTGACACAAAGGTACAGATCTAGGCAGGTGCCACAGCTTCCTTTTTCTGTGAAGATTCCCCTCAGTTATGTTCCTTGTCCCCACCACCACCCAAGCCTTTTGTAGACTCTCCCTATCTCCCTTCCCTGGACTTGCTGGATCCGGTTCAGAAGCAATGGAAGCAAACTTTGTTGGCATCCCTCAGTGCTACAAGAGGCATTTCTGCAAGCACCTTCACCTGCAGGTATTCCGTGTCTCCCTGGAGGATTGTGTGGCCCAGGGGTCTTCACAGCATGCGGGTCCAACTCAGGCAGGGCTGATGAGCCTGCATTTCTGGGCTTCCAGCTCTGCATTGCAGATTCTGGGAGGAGACCCATTGCAGGTTCTCCTGGTAAATCACAAGCTGACAACTCAACCCGTTCTCAGTTTTCTTACCTGCAGACCATTAAGTTAAATGGATGATTTCACTAAAACAAAATCAAAACAAATAACAGCAAGTCTATAGAATAGTATTGAGCTTTAAACCACAGCACATTTGGCTGAGGAATGAGTTGGAGAGCTTGCATTAAGATGCCAGCGTTCACAGTGGATCCAACCCTCGGAGAAATGCCCCACTCAGGAGAACCAGGGACTTTGCCTTCCTAATTTTTCCCTGAGTTATATTTCATGATTGAATTAAAGAATGGCTTCTTCCTAATAGTGTGAGATGAGCTATTGATGCGGGGTTTTTGAGATGAGGCTGGATTCTCTGCTCCCACTGGCAAATGGAGTCTGGCCACTACAGATTCCAGCAGCCAAAATAGCCCACTTCTAGTTTGCAGCCATTCCCAGCTAAAACTGGGAATTTTACTGGCTGCAGGTTTCTGAGGCTATAATAGTGTTAGCAGCTCCCCAGCTAAAAGCTGGGTATTGCAGCTCTTGGTGTGGTGGAAATTCATCCCAGGATTTTGGTGCCAATCTTCTGGGTTCTTATCTCACGAATGTGAAGAATAAAATCCATGGACAACCACAGAAGGAGAGTAAAAGGAGTAGGATTTATTTAAGGAAGGAGAGCAGAGACTCCGCAAAGCGGAGGGGCATCATAGAAGCAGGACACCGTCTAATGGAGGTCAGGCCAGGGGTTATATTGATTTGGGGTATGAACATAATTAACATTCATTCAAAGCAGGCATTGAGAAATGCATCTACATCATTGATTGAAACTGATGCAAAGCAGGCATTGAAATTTAGTACCAAAGTCATTGGTTAAAATCTATGCAAAACAGGTAGCAATTCTTTCCAAGTTCCCATCTGTATCCACCCCACTTTCTTCATTTTCCCACCTCAGGGACAAAGGCTTTGCTTACACAGTGAGCCTCATGGTCATTTCCATATGAAGGCCCTGAATATGCCCTGTCAATCACTCTCTACCAGAGGGGGCCCTTTGTCCTGTCCTGACTACCTTGCCATTTTACTATCCCTCCTAAAACTGTCTCACTATGATTCAACACTTACATCTACAGCACTCTGAGCAGGGAAAGCAGGTGAGGCAAAACACAGGAAACTGAGGAAGGAATCTGACACTTACATTCCAGGTTGACTGGCTCATTTACTTGAGATCCTCCACTCTCCCTTCTTAATATTCATCCTCACAGATTATATGCAGACTCAAAGGTAAACTGAGCAGGGAATTAAATGGAGGTCAAGAGCCCAGAGCCAGCCTGTGGGGAGTACTTTCCCATTTGCATCTCAGCCTTGGGCTGGGGTGAAAGCGATAATTTTTAATTACCAAAGAGTTTCTGAAATACTTGAGTTAGAAATGCATTCTTCCAGTTCTGCTTGGGCTAAGAAAAATGTCTTCTGGTTGTAAGCCATCTTCCTGTACAGTGTCTGAGTTTGGATGTGATATAATTGATGCCAGTTTAGTGGAAGTCAAGTTCATTTCCCCTGGAGACAAAGTGAAAGCAAGGGAGACTGAGGCAAGCAAAGTAGACAGATTTTAATTTTATGAAAATAACAGGAAGTGCATCATGGGGGAGAAGGGGACTGAGCCACAGGGAGTTAGGTTTGCCCTTTTCATAGGATGTTCTTCCGTAAAGTGGTTATCCTCTCCCCTCCCACAACCTAGGACAGGGATGCAGGAAATTCTGGATGGGTTCCAGTATTTGATTTGTGCCTCAGGCATCAACAAAAAGAATGTAGTGCTTTCCTTAGCAGAAGAGAGTGTCTGCATCTGGATCCACCTTATTGGACCCTCCTTACTACCATTGGGGGATGTTAAATTGATCTTAAAAGAAGAAAAAATAAACAAAAACTGGAGACAGTTCCAAGATGGTGAGCTGTAGGAAGGCTGCTTCTCCTTTGGCTCCATGACTGAGTGAAAAAACTCAAAGACTGCTTGATTGTTGCAAGGGAACCCAATTCAAGATCCAGAAGAAGCTTTTCAAATATGAAGAATTAAACTAGAAGAGGTTCAACTCAAACCCACAGGTCCCCTAATAAGGAACAAATGGATAGAGAACAGGATGAAAATCTAGAATAAATTATCAGTAATCTGATAACTAAAAGGAACAATGAACTGAATGAGGACATAATGAAGGGGCTAAGGGAAAAAAGCTCAAAAGATGAAAAACTTTATTATCAAAGAAATAGACATACTGAAAAAGGAATTAACAGAGCTAAAATCAGCCTTCAATCATAACAGAGGAACAATGGAAGAATATAATAGTAGACTCACCTCTAAAGAAAACAGAACCTCAGCTCTTGAAGAAAGAACTTCTGACAATGAGGACAGGCTGAATAAGCTTGAGAACAGAGATGATAAAAAAGAAAAAACCTCACAGAACATGAGCAGAATTTTCAAGATGTCTGGGATGAAATTAGAAGAAACAGTCTAAGAGTAATTGGGATAAAGGAAGAAATAGAAACACAAATAAATGGCATAAGGAATATTCTCAACAAAATAGTTAAAGAGAAAATTTCCCATATAAAAGTAGAGTAAGATATGCTCATCCAGGAAGCTTATAGGACACCATTAGGCCTAATCAAATGAGAAGCTCACCAAGACACATCATATACAAAATGTACAATAGGGAAATCAAGGAAAAATAATAAAAGCTGCAAGGGAGAAACATCAAATCACATTCAGAAGCAAACAAAAAAGGATCACATCTGACTTTTCAGCTCAGACTCCAGAAGCAAGAAGATCCTGGAAGGAGATCTTTCAATGTTTGAATGACCACAACATACAGCCAGGAATACTATATCCAGTGAAACTTAGCTTCAAATTTGATGGAGAAATAAGAAATTTTCATGATAAGATCAAACTTGCAGCATTCATGAGCAGAAAACCAGAATTGCAAAGATTCCTCAAAGATAAATTCCAGATAGAAGGGCATTTAAACAGTCCTCAACACCCACAGAGGAAATTCAATAAAAGTGCATACTATCAAGAGATAACCAAGACAGCTCAAAACTTGCTAATAATACACTATGACTATGAACCACAATATAACTACACTAACATTGAATATGAATGATCTCAACACATCAATCAAAAGAGATAGATTAGCAGATTGGATCAAAAAACAAAATCCAACAATATGCAATTTACATGAGACCCACCTTACAGCCAATGATATCCACAGATTGAGGGTAAAAGTTTGGAAAAAATCTACTAGGCATATGACCCAAGAAACAAAGTGATGTTGCAATACTTATATCCAACAAAGTAGATTTCAAACATAAACTAGTCAGAAGAGATAAAGAAGGCTGCTACATCGTAGTAAAGAGAACAATAAAACAAGAAGGTATAACCATGGTAAATATATGCTCTCCAAACAAAAACATTCCCAACTAACTATGTGAATAAATTACTCTGTGACATAAAACCACTTGTGGACCTTAACATGATCATACTGGGAGACTTCAGCACTTCTCTCACCCATAGACAGATTGTCAAAGCAAAAAATTAATAAAGAGATCTCTAGCCTAAACAACTCCATAAACCAAATGGATTTAACAGACATCTATAAAATATTCCACCTCAAGCTGGCTGAATATACCTTCTTTTCAGCAGTGCAAGGTTCCATCTCCCTCCAAATAGATCATATTCTAGTTGACAAAGGAAATCATATCAAGTATAAAAAAGTAGATATTATTCCATACATTCTATCAGACCATGGCACCATGACCCTAGCAATTAAAAAAATAAAAACTATCAACAGAAAACACACATTTACATGGAGATTGAATAATCCCTAGTAAATGATGAATGAATCTAAAAAGATGAGCAGAAATCAAGAAATTCTTAGAAGCGAATGTGAATAAGGACACAACATATCAAAACCTCCGGGATGCATGAAAGTATCCTTAAGCACTAAGCATTCTTAGCACTGAGAGCCTACATTAAAAATCAGGAGAGATCCCAAATAAATAAGCCTATGTTTCACCTCAAATCCATACAAAAGGAAGACAAATCTAATACCAAACCCAGCAGAAGACAGGAAATAATCAAGGTCAGAGCTGAAATCAATAAAATAAAAAGTAAAAATACAAAGAATTGATGAAACAAAGAGCTGTTTTTTTAAAAAATAAATAAAATTGACAGACCCCTAGCCAATCTCACTAAAAGAAGTAGGAAAATGAAAAACATCAACAAAATCAACAATGAAAAGGGAGCGATCACCACTGACCCCGTGAAAATCCAACAAATTATAAGAACATATTTTGAAAAACTATAATCCTCTAAATTAGGTAATCTGAAAGACATGGACAAATTTCAAGACATATCTAACATCCCCAAATTGTCACAGGACAACATTGAAATCTGAAACAGCCCAATAACAGGCACTGAAATCCATGTAGTGATTAAAAGCCTTCCAAAGGAGAAAAGCCCAGGACCTAATGGATTCCCCACTGAGTTTTACCACACCTGTGAGGAAGAGCAAACACTTCCCCTTAATAAGCTATTCCAAGAAATTGAAAAGGAGGGAACTCTCCCAAATACTTTTTATGAGGTAACCATACTCTTATACCAAAACCCAACAAATAGGGACACATTAAAAAAAAAAAAAAACTACAGACCAATATCCCTGATGATCATTGATGCAAAATCCTTAAATAAGGTTCCAGCAAACCATATTCAAAACCACATGTAGAAGAGAATTTATCATAATCAAGTGGTCTTCATTGCAGGGATGAAAAAAGCCTAGTTCAACATATGCAAATCAATAAATGTGATTCATCACTTAAACAGAATTAAGGACAAAATCTATATGAATATTACATTTCATTTGATGCAGAAAAGGCCTTTGATAAAATTTAGCAACAATTTAAGCTCAAAACTCTAAAGAAGGTAGGGATCAAATGAATTTATTTTAACTATGTAAAGGCCATATATGGCAAACTCTCAGTATAGTACTATACAGAGCATAATTGAAAGCATCTCCACTAAACTCAGGAGCAAGATACCACTATCTGCTCTTGCCACTTTTATTCTATATAGTTCTCCATATCCTAGCTGGAACAATCAGGGAAGAGAAAGATATTAAGGGGATAAGAATAGGAAAAGAGGAAGTCAAACTATTCCTTTTTGCTGATGACGTGATCCTATATCTGGAAGATCCAAAAAACTCCACCAGAAAACTTCTTGAGCATATAAACAGATTTAGCAAATTGTCAGGCTACAAGATCAATACTTATAAATCAATAGCTTTTCTATACACTAAAAATAATAGGGCAGGAGATGAAATCAGGAAATTGGCCCCATTTAGAATATCCTCAAAAAGAGTAAAATACTTGGGAATTTATCTAACAAGGGAAGTAAAGACCTCTATAATGAAAATTACTGAACATTGCAGACAGAAATTGAAGAAGACCTGAGAAGATGGAAGGATGTTCCGTGCCCTTGGTTAGGCAGAATTAATATAATTAAAACGGCCATTTTGCCAAAAGCACATATAGATACAATGCAGTCTCCATGAATACATCACAGTCATTCCTTATAGATATAGAAAAAAAATAATTCTCAAATTCATTTGGAACAACAAGAAACCCATAAACATCACTAAGCAAGAAAGATGAAACAGGTGGATTCACATTACCAGACTTAAAAATATACTATAGAATTATAGTAACAAAAACATCGTGGTGCTGGCTTCAAAATGGGAACGTAGACCAATGGAATGGAATGGAAGACTCTGAGACAACCCCACAAATGTTTAAACTTCTGATCTTTGACAAGGGGTAAAATACAAAATGGAGGAATAGCAGCCTAGTTAATAAATAGTGCTGTGTGAACTGAAAAGGCATTTGCAGGAAGTTGGAATTGGATACTTGTTTCTCACATTGCACAAAAATCAAATCCAAATGGAAAAAGGACTAGGAATTAAACCAGCTGCCATACAGATTCCTGAAGAAAAATTAGGAGCAACACTCCAGCATTTGGGTGTAGGCAAAGACTTTCTCAACAAGACTCCCAAAATGAAGGAATTAAAGTCAAGAATCAACGAGTGAGATGCCATTGAACTAAAAAGATTTTTCTCAGCCAAGAAATTGATGAAAACTTTCAAGAGGGACCCTACAGAATGGGAGAGAAATTATGGCTGTGATCCCTCCGACAGGGGACTAATATCCGAAATTTACAAAGAACTAAAAAACTAGATATCAAAAACACAATCAATCCAATCAATAAATGGTCCATAGAGCTAAACAGAAACTTAAAGTGTTCTAAATCACAGGTAATCAGAGAAATGCAAATCAAAACTACATTAAGATTTCCCCTCACTCCAGTCACATTGGCAAATATGAAGAATATAAAAAGTAACAGATGCTGGAGGGGTTGCGGGGAGATACAAATTCAGTAACAATCATATTGTTATTGTGGAAGGGAAAGTGGTACTGCAGACTGGTACAGCTGCTCTGTGAAGCACCACCAGAGAGTCCACTTATCCCTCTTCTGGATATTTTCCCACAGGAATTAGAATCAGCACATTGCAGCTCAATTTACAATAGCTGAATTAGGGAATCAATCCAGATGCACTTCACTGGATGATTGGATCCAAAAACTGTGATACACAGGCATACACACACAATGGACTTCTGCTCTGGTATTAGAAACAACAATACTGGGGTCTTTGAAGGTAAACGGGTAACAGTAGAAGAAATCAAGCTAGGCTTAGAGACTCAAGGGCCAAACGTTTTCCCTCATTTGTGGAGGGTAGAGCGATATGCGGGCCCGAGTGAAAGGTGGTCAGACTCATGTGTAAGACCCAGCGAAGGCGAAGCAGCACACAATCTAGGGCAACCATAGATATGTTGGGGGGTGGACAGGAGGAAGGGAGCGGGAGGATAAAAAGGGAGGGATCTAGGGAGAAAATCAACAATGAGGCATACTCTTCACCCCCTCAGAATCCAAAAAATAATTATGGAATAATTTTTTTTCTGGAAAATTCACAGTCTATAAACATTTATATTGCTTATGGGGTGAAATATGAAAGAATCAAACAACTGGGCTTCACGCAATGTTGGAGTAATTCTGGTTCAAGAATAAATGCTTATCATATTGTTACTTTATAGGCATTTATGATTGTACAATAAGTCCTTATTAAAAAATTTTAAAAAGGATGCAGAATCAGTTTTCCCTTGATTGACTAGAACTTTTGGGGGTTTTTTTGGTTGTTTTTTTTTTTTTAAAGAGAGGGACAGTGAGAGAGAGAGAAAGAATCAATTTAATTTCGCTTTTCATGTGGCCTGTGTTGCTCAGACACTTGGTTGTGACATGGTGCTGTGATTTGAACCCACGTACTTGTGCTGCTGAGCAAGTGCAGTAACCACCGAGCCACTGCTCCAGCCCCTGATGGGACCATTCTCGCTGCTCTGACTGCCTAACTTGTCCCCTGTCTCACAATGGTGCCCGAAGGTCATCATCACTTCATCTTTGAGTCAGTTGGGAAGGGCGTGTTCTTTAAAAGATTTTTCCCATCTTTTTTCTTTTTTTTTATTTTATCCAAATCTGTACTTTTTCTTTGATATCCCTCATTCCTTTAGAATTTTTGTGTTCTAAAAAAAGAAGAACTCTTGTTGGGAAGGATGGGATGTTCTTGATTTACAAATGAATACATGTCGTGTCCCTGGATGAAGCTAAGGATGGAACTGTTTCTCTCTAAGTACACCCAGTATTTCACCTTCAGCACTAGCTCCAGCCTCTAAGCCATCGTGCCTTTGGGTCACTGTGGTGCTTTGTGCAGCTGGAGAACATCTTCTTGGAGACGTATTTCTGTAACCTGTAAGCTTGCACTGCTCCATCTCCCTCTGCTTTTGCACAGGGAGAGAGACGTGAGCACAATGACCCACGAGTGAGAGACCAAGTGGGAAAGCAGGCTGAGGAAGCAGGCTGCCCACAGCTAGCCCTGGGCCCGGAGGGGTGCAGGTGACCCCAGGGCACGAGCCTGTTACCAAAAGCTCTGTCCTTGTCCCCAGTGACAATCCAACAATGAGGACATGGTTTTAAGAAAAACAAAAAAGAAGGCGTATAGCTTAGCTAGTAAAGGAGAAACTCAGGGGACTCCTGTCCCAGAGGCTGTGATCCTCCCATCTGGGGAACGGGGGCTTTTCAAGTCCACGTTCCACACATTCCCTGCCCAGAGTTGCCGTTCACTTGTTCATCTGGGAGGCAGTCATCTCTGAGGTCGTCTACTTCCTTCCTGTGGTGGGTGTGTGCTCAAGCAAACAGAGAACTCTGCCCAGATTAGACAGGAGCAAGGAGAGAGCAAGAGAAAGAAACACGCTGTCTTAGAAGCAGTCCCAGTGGCAGGGCAGCCAGGGCCATAACCAACGCTCAAAGCAATCTGCCGCTTCAGGACCAGAGCCCTGGGCTGGTATTTGCCATGCATTGCTGCCGCCTTCCGCAGCCTTGTCTAGAGAGGTGGGAATGGACCCTGTCTGTGCGCTCCACCTCTGGAGAGGGCAGGGATACTCAGCTTTCTTGGGAAGCTGTTTCTAGGAATGATCAGCCAGCCAGGGGGCGATGGTGGCCACTTGCCTCGCCCCAGGAGCATCACAGTGCCGGGGTGGGACCAGAGGGAACCTGCTGGCTTTCCAGTGTTGTACACCATACGATGATGTGAGGAGACCCCAGTGATGCTGGTGTGATGGAAGGCAGGTTCGTGTCCCCCGGAGACGAATAATGAAACCCAGGGACTCGGAGGCAAGCATAGAGGTCAGGTTTTACTTTAAGAAAATATCAGAAAGCAAAGCCTAGGGAAAGAGCAGACCCCCCGAGCGGGAGAAAGGGACAGAGCTGGAGAGGGGTGAGGTTTGCCCTCTTCATAAGATTTTCTCCTTCAGTAGTTAGCCTCTCCCCATCCCATACCTAGGGCATGGGCATGGGAAATTGAGGCTGAGTCCAGCGTTTGGTTTGTGGCTCAGGCATCAATAGAAAGAAGGTGGTGCTTGCTTAGCAGAAGGGAGAGTGGGGACCCACCCCGCTGGACCCTCCTTACTAGCACTAGGGGTGTCCAGCTGATCTTCTCCCTTGATTGACTGGAACATTCCACCACCCTGCCAGCCTGACTTTTCCCCTGCCTCGCCGGGAGCATGGGGCTCAGCATCGCTCCCGAGAGCCCGGCTTTCCTCAACTGCAGTAGCGAGCAGGAAGGACTTGTGAGCAGTGCCTGGGCAGGGAGAACTCTCATGGGCACTGAGGGCTCCTGAGGGCAGCAGGCCTTGCCTTCCCCAGGCCTCTGCAGCCTGGAGGAGGCCATGGTGCAGGATGCTTGGGGCAGCCCAGTTCCTAGGGCAAATGCTAACATGCTGGTGCTGGGCATGAGGGGGAGAGGGACATGGCCAGGGACTCCCTGCATTTCAGAGGGGTGGACCAAGATAGCCTGAGCCCCACCCTTCCTGACCCTCTGTAAGGAAAGAAAGAGGGAGGTGAGTGGCTGCTCAGCATAGCACAGGTTTATTGAGGGAAACCTGCAGAGGTGGCCTAGTGGGATGTGTGACACAGCTGCCACTCACAGCCTGGGGTAGTCGCAGGGGGAATGCAGGATGGGGCAGGGGGTCCACAGCAGGAATTTCCCTGGTTAAACTGCGTTTTTCCTTGTGGTGGAAATCGTCTGATAAGGGCCAGAGACAACAGGGTCCCAGTTGGGTTTGGTGCCTGGCTCACACGAATGATTTCTGGTAATTTCCCTCATTCATCAACCTCCACTCCACAGTGAATTCGTGGATTGTGGGCTTTGCAGTCTTCAGACCCCTTTCCTTCACACATTCATTAATAAAACCAGTAGCAGCCTCTTTCCCAGGAGTTTGAGCAAAAGTGGGTTCCCATGTTCAGAGCAGTGGTTTCTTCTCATTGCTCCCCCACGCAGCTTGCTGTGTGCCTGTCCTCACTGCCTCCCTGCCTCCCTGCCCTTGCTGTGTTCCTGTGCTCCCTGCCTCCCTGCACTTGCCATGTGCCTGTCCTCCCTGCCTCCCTGCCCTTGCTGTGTGCCTGTCCTCCCTGCCCTTGCTGTGTGCCTCTTCTCCCTGCCTCCCTGGCCCTTGCTGTATGCCTGTCCTCCCTGACCTTTCTGTGTGCCTGTTCTCCCTGCCTCCCTGCCCTTGCTGTGTGCCTTTCCTCCCTGCCTCCCTGCCCTTGCTGTGTGCCTTTCCTCCCTGCCTCCCTGCCCTTGCTGTGTTCCTGTGCTCCCTGCCTGCCAGGCCCTTTCTTCTTTCCTGCCCAGGGATGCTCTGACTTCCACCCACTCCTCTGAAGTTCGGTCCCCCATAGTCACATGCTTCCCAGGTTCACTCTCCCAATTCAGGTCCTTTTCCCTCTCTCTCAGACTAATAGCATCATTTTATTTTTATTTAATTTTAATTTTTAAATAAAGAGACAGAGAAAGAGTAAGAATCTATTTTTTTAATTTTTTTTCAAATTTATTAGAAGTATATAGCGATACAGGATACAGTTGAGGGGGAAAAATCAAAACAGTAGCAATCAATGTATATAAACTTTGTTATCCAGGGGTAATGTCAAAGCATAGATAAACCACCATGGGTTTCACCTGTTGCAGTTTCCCCCAGAAGAACTCATGCGTTAAATGGGTATCACATGGAGGAACGACATCAGCTTCTGAGATGGTTCCCCCATATTCCCACTCTCCAGTCTCCTATGAGTTCTTCATATACCCTCCCCCTCCCCATCCCCTTCCCTATAACTCCAAGTATCCTAGGGAGCTTTCCCCCTGTTGCACTGAAAGTCATTCAATTTGAGGCTTTGTTAGGTCAGCCGTCTGTCCTACTGCTTCAACATAAATTCTAGTATCAACAGATGAGAGAAACCATTCGGCCCTTGAGTCTCTGAGCTTGGGAGACTTCACTAAGCATAATTCTGTCCATCTCCATCCATTTGATTTCGAAAGCTATA
>PVKS010040592.1:0-16536 GCA_004027875.1 Aplodontia rufa
CAGAGTGAGGAGCCAGCACGAGATCACTCGTCAGGTGCAAGAGCACTTGCAGTGTGGGTTGGTGTGAGCCAGGCGCATGTGGAGGGGAAGGTGATCCCCCACCATGAGCCACAGTGATCTCCCATGGGGTACGGAAGGCACTGCTAACTACGTTTCACACTATTTTGTATTTCCAGATTCTCCAAGTGAGTCCCTTTGGGATCCCAAAGTAACTTTGGAGTCACAAAGAAAAACATGACATGAGAACTCTGGCTCACAGATGTGCCTTCCCTGAGGCAGCTCCCAGAAAAAGAAGGCACTTTCCAGGCCACCGGTGGGACACCCACTCACCGCAGAAGGAGATGATGTGGCTGCTGTCTTCATGGACGAACTTACGTGTGACAGCCTCTTCCATAATCTGCTTTACCTGCAGGGCAGAGAGGGATGGAGCAGTGCCACTGGGGTGCAGCACGCTGGAAGGGAGCCTTTTCAGGCCATTTGGGGGCATTTTGGTAACTGCTTTCCTTCCACTTCCTTGTCCCCTGGCCTTAGCAGGGCTGTGGCTCATGCAGCTTCCTGCTTCCCATTTTAATTGAAAGCTTGGGCTTTTGCATGGTAAGCTCCTGCTTCTCTCCAAGGTCACACAAACAGTTCTCTCCTTCCCTGGCCACAGTGTCCAAGGCAGCCCCCATCCTGCCCTTACCAGGGCCCCTTCAGAGGCCCCACCACCCTCCCTGTTCTGCTTCTTTATCGGTTTGCTGTCTGCTCCACAAGGGCAGAAACCTCCCCTGCCTTGTGCACTGCTGTACACCCAGAGCATAGCAGGCACTCAGTAAAGTTCTCAATGAGTGAATGGATAAGGAAGAGAAGGAATCAGGAGGTCTGATGCAGACAATCAGCCCTGGGATCCAGTAGATTCAGGTTCACATCCCTGCTTGGGCGCCAACCCAAGGGTTTGTGAACTCATTGTGGGAAATGCAGGCTCAGCAATGGGAGACAACTTACCCAAGAGGTAGAACTGGCCCAGAGAGGAGACAGGAGCCCACCCTGGTCCCACACCCCAGGCTTTGTGCTGTTCTCACCATGCCTGCTCTCTCAACAAGTATTTCTCAAGTGTGCCCAGTGTGCCAAGCACAGGGGGACATAGTGTGAAAGAGCAGTCAGGCTTCTGCTTGTGGACTTGACCCTCTGGCATCAGAGTTGTTATGGATTTAATCAAAGCCCTTCTCTATTCTGGGCCAGTTTTCCCACCTTGAGACTGAGGATGTGGAAAGATGACCACAAAGGCCAGCTCCCTGTCACTGGTTGGGGTGGAGGAAGCAAAGCGTGGAATCACCCAGCCAAGGGGTCCCTTCCTGTGGCCCTGCACTCAGCCTACCAGCACATCTGCGCAACTGTCTGGCAGGGCCTGGCTCTCACTGCCTTCTTTCCCCTCCTTCTGGATGCCCCCTGCGGATGAAGGGAGTGCTCAGGACATCTCTGGCTGAGTTCTCTGGAGGAACACATGGCACCCAAGCAGACCCACTGCCCCTGCCCCTCCCCATCCCATCAGCACCAGCTCTGGGAACAGCTCCCTATCCATCTCCCAGCTCAAGGAGCTCAAGCTGGGTTTCGCCTGTACCATTTCTAAGTTTGAAAATATTCTTCGCATAGCCCGGTGGAACTGGCCCTCTTCCGCAGATATAAAAACTGAGATTTAGGGAGGTGAAGTGGTCTACCCAGTGTCACAGAGCTGGAATTCAAATTTAAAACAGTTTATCCATTGTGGCTCCAGCTACCGTATCCTGGCCCTTATAGCTACCAGCTGTGCTGTGCTACTAAGGCAAAACACATCACCTCTCTGAACCTTGGATGTTTGGTCAAAGACCAAGGTTGGGAGGATCGTGGCTAAAGCATGGAGCCTGGCACACAGCAAACCTGCAACAAATGTCACCTCTGCCTGGAGCCTCACCTACCTCCTTTTACCATTGTTCTGGCCCTGGCCAGAATGTCACCTGTTCAGGACATTAAATTCCCTTGCTAGGGTTCCCATGGCAGCTGCTTTTATAACACTTATCAGACTTCTAATGCTTTGGTCAGTACCTCGCTCCCCTGCTGGGTTCTGAACCCCATCCGTGACTCCTAGCTTTATCACTATGGCAATATCCACCCCAAATTCTGGCACACAGGAGGTACTCAATAAATGATGAATGAATGACTCACAGATTCACTCATAAATGTTTTCTTGTCACCATAATTGTGGGCAAGGGAGTAGCAGTATTGTCTGTGCCAAGGGAAGAAACAGAGGACCAGAAAGGTGGTGTAACCCACCTAGTCACCCAGCTGGGGAGGAGTGTAGTCAGGGCTTGGACTCAGGTTTGTCTGACTCCAGAGGCTGAGCTCCTTCTGCAAAATATCATTAGGCCCACCTGGCTTCAGAGCGTCTGCCCGCCCCTCTCCCTTCTGCAGCCACCACCTACTCCTTTTATTTGCCTTCCTGTGACAGGACTCCACGATGCTCTGAGAACCTCCCAGAAGGAAACGCACCTAGGCCAGGAGTACAGGGGCAGGGGGAGTGGGTGCAAGCTCAGTGGTGGGGGTTAGAAGCACTTTCAGAGAAGCACGCGGCTCATTAAGAAATGAGAATGCAGGGAGACAGATCGGGTTTAAGTCCTGTAGCCGTCACTCACTGGCTGTAGGACCTTGGGCAAACTCCTTTACCTCCATAGAACAGTGCCAGGTTCTAAGAGTTAGTTAAACCTGTGGGCTGCACCTTCAAGATACACCCAGAATGCAATCATCCCTCTCCCCTCCACCTCCAGGGGCCAAGGCACCATCACCTCTGTCCAGAGCCTAATCCCCTGCTGGTCTTCTGCACCCAGAGAGACCTTGCTAAATAAGTCAATATGACAACCTGTCTGATCATCAATAAGGAAAGAGAATCAACTTTACAGACCCTCTGGACCTAGTGCACACGTGTGGAACACCTGACCCCACAGCTGAGGAACACACACTTTTCTCAAGTGCACGTGGAACATTCTCCAGGACAGAGCACATTTAGGATGCAGAACAAATCTTTAAATGTTTAAAACGATGGAAACTACACACAGCATCTTTCCTGAATACAATGAATGAAACTCAAAAGCAAAGCGGACAAGCAACGGGAAAATCTACAACCTCGGGGACATTCAGGAGCCCACGCTTAAACAACTAAGGGTTTGGTGAAGAAATCTCACAATGAACTAGAGGAGTTCCATAAACCACGACAGAAATGGAAATGAGACACAATATACTAAAGCCTACGGGGCTCTCCCCACTGATGGAAGAGGGAATGGAGACTGAGCTTGGGGTGCGTGTCTAAGCCAGCATAACCAGGAAGCTACTGGGCCTGGCCTGGCACCCAGGACTTCAGACCCCACAGCACAAGTGCAGGGGTCAGTGAGTCTTTTTCTGTAAAGTTCTAGGGAGTAAATATCTTCTGCTTTGTGGGTCTTATGGTCTTTGTGTCAACTATGCAACTCTGCCCTTTATTGAAATCAGCCGCAGGCATGAAGTAAGGAATGGGCATGGCTAGGTCACAATAAACTTTATTTAAGGAAATAAAGCGAGGGCAGATTTGCCTGCAGGCAACAGTTTGCAGAGTCTTCACCAGAATGTTCGGCTCCACCAGGCTGGTCTACTTTGCATCATGGCCCAGCCTCCTGCCTGTGTGGGACAGTCTGGGTCAGCTCTCAGGAGCTGATTACCAATGGCTACAACCCAAAGGTGACATTCCAGCTTTTTCCAGGGGCTGACCCTCATTAACCAGGTCGCATCCCTCCTGCCAAAGTCCTCCTGTTCTTTAGAGGAAACCATCTGCTGGTCAGTCTATGGAGCAGCCCTGACACAGGGCCCGCTGCCGGCCTGTCCCCTCTCTTGTAGTAGGAGCAGAGGGCACCAGGCCCCATCTGCTCCAAGTCCACAGGAGGAAGCAGTGAGCTTCCTCAGGACACCCAGCAGATCCCCAGTTCTCTCTGAGCTCAGGCAAGAGGAAAAGAGCCAGCCTTGGAAAGTTCTGACACCAACTAGTAGGTGCCCTCAGGTTGCTGCTTACCATTCTGGCTTCAGAGACGTGTCCCACTCCATTTTCGAGGGTGCCTACACCTCCTGCCCTTCCATTCTCTGTCACTCCTCTTCCACCCTTGGAAATGCAAACTTGCAATCTCTCACCTCTCCAGTTGTGACAGGCTGTCAAGTCACTCCCCGCACCCCGCCATCATATGTTGGAATCTTAACTCCTGGTAGCTCAAAATATGATTGCATTTGGAGATAAGGTCACTGAGGTGATTAAGGTAAAATGAGGTCATCAGAGTGGCCTTAATCCAACACAACTGGTGTCCTCATAAGAAGAAGGCACCAGGACACACACACACAAAGGGAAGGCCACATGCAGACACGGGGAAAAGGCAGCCACCTCCACACCAAGGAGAGGTTCAAACCTCAGTAGGGACAAACCCTGTCCTACCCACGGCTTGATCTTGGAATTTCCGCCTCCAGAAATGACAGAATATATTTATTAAGTGGCTCATCCTATAGTACATCCACTGTCAGTGCCACTATCAGCCTCCTCCCATACTCATCCCCATGGCTGAGCCACTCTATAGAAACCCAGCTGCCAGCCCTTAAGGGTCAGGGGTGTCCCTGTGGGTAGAGACAGCCTCCTCCCAGGATAGCCCACATCCAAACACTGATGTGTGTGGGCTATGAAGATCCAGCACGTTCACCCAGCTTAGGGCAGCCCCAACAAGCCATCCCAACTCCCTTCAGGACTCCCCATGGGGCTTCCACTGAGAGAACATCATGGCCTACTTTCCTTCTGCCCAGCGCATCTGGCTGACTTTCCTTCCCTGGTGTTGATTCAAAGAGCACACCTCATAAACCCCCTGCACACTGAGCCCCACCTCAACCATGAATGCCAAGGGCCAGTATGGACAGGATGGAATAATCAAGGGAGACCAGTTGCAAATGGTGGGCATGATTGCCCCTCAATTCAGCTGGGCAGGAGGTGGAGGGGGCCCCTCTCATCCCAGGTATGGACAGCTACAGGGAAGAAGTCAGCAGGTCCTGCCCCAGGGGCTCCAGTCCGCTGCTGAGTGTTGATGAGGTGAGACGGGCACAGGAAAGCACAGCACAGCAGACGCTCCACCCCTGGTCCCGCAGCATCAGCCTCGCCTGGACCAGGTTACATACGCAGATTCTTGGGTCTCAGCCTAAAACTACTGAACCCGAAATTCTCATGCTTTCCAGGTGATTCTCCTGCATGCCCAAATTGGATTCAAGACTGGAGGAGAAGGGGAGGGGAAAAGGAGGAGGAATGGAAAGGGAAGAGGATGAATCTCCCCCTTACCACTTCTCCCTCCAACCCCATGCAGTCCTAAGGGGTGGTAATTGTTCCTGGTTCCCACTGTTAATAGCCACAGGTGCTCCATCCTGCTTTACAGACCCCCAATGCTTCCCTACCTCAGTCAATAGCCCTTTTATTAAAGTTGCCTTTCTGTGCTCAGTTTGAGGGAACCACCTATTTCCTATTGCACCCTGACTATAGGCACACACTGCCTGCACCCAAAGCCTGCAGAGTGGAGAAGAATGGTTGTTCACAGCTGTGGATCTTGAAACTTAGAGAGGGTAAGCCTCTGCCCCTGGGTCACAGAGTAGCAAGCCCAAGGCTGTCTGGCTGCAAGTCTCTCACCGGGGGATGGATCTGGGAGGGTGGGGAATGGAGATGGGGATGCAGAACCAAGGGTGGGTGCAAGTGAGGACCCCTCCCTACCTCTGAAGCTCCCAGCTATTAGTTAGGATCTCTTACTAGAAGTTAATAACTGGTTGATAACCCCAGGCCAGGAGAGGAAATTAAAAAGGATGGAGACCAGCATTGGGGGCAGATGTCTCCCACAGAAGGTAGCTGAGAGGCTTGCAGAAGAGGACACAGTCTCCACGCAGAACAAAGAAGCCTCTGCCCACCCCGAGGGGAGGAGCCACCCTAGCATCAACAGCAGCAGGAAGGGACTGGAGCTGGGGCCAAAGCCCAGAAACAGGAAGATGCAGAAGCCAGCTCAGCACTTTCACCCCTGAGCCTTCTACACTTGGTGCTTGGACTTGGTACACTTTGGAGGACAATGGATTTGAGGTGGTTGAGGGGCAGTGGTGGCAGCGAGGCATCCTGGCTCATTGTGACCTGTGTGATTTTCTAAGCTTCGACCCAGAAATCCAGAAATTATGCCCATCTCAGGGAGCACAGAGGGAGAAGTGGTGCCACTCTGGAGCTACCCAGACCTGCAGCCGATCCCCAGCGTGGCCACTCCAGTCCTGCATGAGTGCAGCCAGGTCATGCCATGCTGGCCTCTCAGGGTGCCATCTTCACCTTCTGTGAAGCCAGACCTATGCCCTCTCAGGGCTTCAGGAAGCACTACACGAGATGTATTATGTGAAATGGCAGTCAGGACTTGCACACAGTAGGGGCTTTATGATAACAAGGCTCACCCCGTCAATATTTTTGAACATTTAATGTGTTCTAGGAACTGTGTATATGCACGATTCTAATAAGGTTGTTTCCAAATTATTTCCCTTTACAGGTGGGGAAACTGAGGCACAAATTTTAAGAGATAACCCATACAGGGTCACACAGAGGCTTCAGCAGGCAAGACCCAAGGACCTCATTCTAATGGATATCTTCTCTTACAGGAGAAAGCAAAGGTCACTTAGAACAAATGCTTTTGTTACCCCCCAACTTAAAGTAAGAAAAGAGACTTATGAAGTACCTACTATGTACCAGGTGCTTTGCAGAGAATACCTTATTCAATCCTCATAGATTTTTAATTATTATTTTAGCATTTGTGAGGTCCTGGGTTCCATACATAGCATCAAAACTAGTATAGGATGTTTAACAGAGCTTATGCAGTTCTCCCAGGGTCACATAGCCAGGAAATGGCACAGCTGGGATTTGAACCCAGGTCTTTGTGGGTTCTGAGAGCTCTGAATCCAGCCCACCCAAGGTGCCTGGAAACCTGTGAAAAGGGAATTCTGTCTCTCCAACTTCCGCACCAAGAAAAACACTGAACTGGAAATCAGGATAGTCCACATGGGGCTGCCTGGATAAGACTCTGCCACGTGCACATTGAGGGGGTCTTCCAGAAGAGGGGGCCTCCAAGGGCAGAGTGGTCAGGGAGATTTACTCCTCTTCAGCATCCATTCCACAAGCCCTCCAACATGTTTGCATTCCCCTAGTGATCGGGAGCTCACGCCTCTTGGAACCAGCTCATTAGCATCAAGCATAAGTGTCAGGAAGTTGAGAGAGGCTAAGGGCGCAGATGGAGAGTCACTGGCCCGAGGTCAGGTCCTTGGCTGCTCACTATCTGAGTGATTATGGGCAGCATCATGTGGGGTCTGTCAAGTGAGGTTGCTGAGAGCAGCAACTGCACCTCCGGGGACGCGTGAGGCTGGACCAAGGCACGGAGACTGCCTGACACGCAGGACGGGCCCTACACACCTCCACATTATAGCTGTGCTTCAGATGACATGGCTCCTGGCTCCCAGCTGGCCCATGCTAGGTGCTCATGCGGCGAAAACTAACTGCAGAGAGGCTGTTCAGGCTACTCCCTCCTGCCTGAGCTTCCAGCCTACAGGCCAGCCAGGCCTCACTGGCCTCCTCCGGGCAGTGCCCTGCCCCGCCACTGCCAGCCTCTGAGCAACTGTACCACCCCACCCTGCCTCCATGCTGAGGCCAGCCCTGCAATCCCTCCCTCCCTCTGCCTGCAAATATTTAAACAGCACAACAGGAGAATTAATCTCAGGAGGGAGTTAGGGCAGACAGGAAAACCAGGCCTGTCATGAAGCCGGAAGGGGGCTCCTGGGGCTCCTCACACCTGCCCCCTGCCAACATCCAGGTACCCAGGCCCTGCTCACCTGAAGCCCTGCCAGGTTCCCAATCAGCCCAGTGCCTCCCTGCCTCAATGTGTGGTGCCTTGTTTATTCCTCTAAGCCCCGGATGGGGCTGACAGGCCCAGGGTGCGGGGTGTTGTAAGGCCTGTGGAAAATGCAAGCAGAGGGCCCCAAGCAAGGCCTGGCACACAGCTGGTGCAAGTCAACAGAGGCACTCAAGGGACACAAGCAGGAACAAGACCTTGGGAGCTGCCAGTCCAAGTCAAGCTCCAGCTAGCTCTGCCACTTGTGGGGTGACCCCTGGACTCAATATCCTGGAAGTGACATGGGGATGGTGCTGTACCACTTTACAGGGACGCTGTGGGAGGGGTCTGTGAGCAAGGCACACACACACTCAGAACACGGCCAGGCACACCATGAGCCCTGGGAATGGGACCCACAGACATTAGTGTCCCCTCATTCAGGGGTCCACGTACATCTCCTTCTTGGAGGGTCTCCCCGATCACCCTCTCTGAACAGGGTCTTGTGGATGTCATCTCTACCCTGCCACCACCCTGCTTCAACCTTTTCCTTAGGCCTTACTATGACCTGACGCTCTTCAAACAACTGTGTGCTTATCTGTTTAACGTCCGTCTCTCCCGTGCAGACCTTGAGCCTCAGGCGTACAGCAGGCGCTCAATATATGCCGGTGACCACTCCGATTATATTCATAACACTAACAGCAGCAGTGCATGCTTATGGAGCTCTGCTCCAGGAAGCATCCCAAGCTCTCCTCGTTCCCATTCACACTAACACCAGAGTCACCAGAGTTTAAGACCAAAGTCAACAGAGTTTTTCTATAAAGGGTCTGAGAGCAAACCTTTCAGATATGGGGTAGGACTGCCAGATAACAGACAGGATGCAAAGATAAATCTAAATTTCAGATATATAAGGCATCCTCTTTTAGTGAAAGTATGTCTCAAAGATTGCATGGCGCATCACATGGATTATGGCTGTTCTTCTGAAATTCACATTTAACTGGGCATCAGGAAGTTTTATTTGATGAATCTGGCAAAATATTTTTATATGCTGAATTGGGAAAATCGACTTTAAGGCCATATACAGGTCACCTGGTCTACGTTGACAATATTTTAAAGCAAAATATTATTATTATTATTATTACTATTATTATTATTATTATTCCTGGCTTAAAAGTGGACACTGCAGAGTAGATCTGACCCACATGGACCAGCACACCAGAGCTGCCAGCTGCTCCTCCGAGGCCAACTGCCTCCACTGACTCACACCACCCCCTAACGACGCCTGGTCTCGAGTGATCGGCACTGGGTGGGGACAGTGGAGCAGTGACCAGGCTGGGTTGGGTGATGTTGAGCCCATGCTCAGGTCATAGGATGCAGTCCTCCAGGGACCCTGATTTTTACCTCCACAAGAAGCTCACAGAGGACAGAATAGCTAATCTGGATGCCTGAGGGCTTCGTAGGTGGCTTTAAATACCTGAGTTTGGACAAAGTGGGGTAAAGAAGGGGTGACTCAAAGGCCCCTCAACAACCATAGGAGTGAGGGGGTGAGTAGGGGGCATGTGGTGACCCCCTGCCTGTCTCAAGGGCACCTGGGGTCCTAGGGACTAGGGACAGACGCCTTCACAGGCAGACATTCCCAGCCACCTGGACTATGGACGCTTGAACACAGGTCTCTGAAGACAACGGCTGCCGTCGGCTCAACTCCATGCCTTTGCTCATGCAGGGCCTCCCACCAGGTCCAGCAGCTGCGTGTCCTAGCTAGCTACCTGCAACTCAGATTTCAAGCTCCAACCAAGGCATTGCCTCCTTCTAGAAGCTTTCCTGGAATCTTCATATCCTAAGGTGACAGTGAGGTGTCTCCCTTCCATGTTCCACTAACACCTCCTTCCTGCCACTTGTCACAAGAACCCAACTGTCAATCAATCACTCAGTCTTTCTCCAGTGTCCTCTGCATGCCCAGTGAGATGGAAACACATAAGCTAAACCACACAAAGGGATAAACAGTGACAAACTGAGGCTAGTTCTCTGCAGCAAGGGAACTTACCAAGAAACCAGACCTGACAGGGGACGGGGAAGTCAGGGAGGGCTCCCCTGAGGTGGTAAGGGTCCAGAGATCACTTTCTCCAACATTAAAGCAGAGACAGCCCTGTGTGGCACCCACAACTGCCCCTATAGAGCTAACTTGGAGTTCAAGTGAAGAACAGACGTGAGGACAATGAGAAGGGAAGAGCGCTACATGGAAATGGCTGGCAGCTTTGAATTTTGTAGCTTGTTATGGGTGAGGCAGGGAGGAGGTGAGAGCTGGGAAGGGCTAGAATAGGCCCAGTAGGGATGTGGGGACAGGAGTATTTTGGGGAGCTCCAGGCACAGACACAAACATACCTGTGGGAGTGGGGGAGAGATGGTGCCACCTTGCAAGCTGTGGCCATTTACACAGTGTGGCCCAACCTTCCTTTCCTGCTGAGTCCCATCTTCCCCTCCCTGCACCCTGGGCCGCTCATAGGTGCCATTTCCTCTGCCTGACCACAGGATTCCCACTGCCTGGCCTTCACTCATGCACTCTTCACTCGTTCCCCTCCCACTGCCACCTCCATCTCCACCTCTGGAAAAATTCCCCAGTCATCCAGGGCTGTGACTGTCTCCTCATCCTTCTCTGAGCCCCCCAACCCAAGTTGATGGGGCTCCCCTTCTGAGTTCCTGGTGTCAGTGGTTATGCACACTGCACTCTGGAATCAGAATTCCATAATTCCAATCCCAGCTCCTGCATGCATGACCTTGGCTAATGCAGAATCATTCTCTGGGCTTCACCTTTACCACCAGTGAAATGGGTGATATTGGTTTCTGCCTCACAAGTGTAAGACGATCAGTTGACCTTCCTTATCCAAGGATTCTTTATCTGCAGGTTTAATCAACCAGGACTAAAAATATTAAGAAAAAAAATAGTGTTTTCTCATCCTTATTCCCTATACAAGAGAATAGCAAATGCTCATGTAGCACTTGAATGCATTAGGTATTATGAAGTATTATAAGCTGTCCAGGGATGATTTAGGATGGGCACTGGTTATATGTAAATATGCCCTTTCATATAGGGGCTTGAGCTTCAAAGGATTTTGGTATTGCAGGGGTCCTGGAACTACCTCGCAGAATACAGTCAGGTCACTGTACATTTCAAGCACTGAAAACAGGAGCTGCAACATAGTAAGTATTGGTAGGTATGTTTGAGCATTCACCTCTAAAGTGTTCGCTCAGTTTCTGACACCATGATCAGGGATGTGATTTCATGGAATCTCCATGGTAACTCAACGAAATGGGTCCATCCCCCTTCTATAGATGAGGAAACTGAGTTGTGATCAGGTTAGATAACTTGGCACAGACACCCGGCTTGGGAGTGGCGGCATGGGGATTCAACCAGGGACTATATGTCTCACACCAAGCCAGGAACACAACAGGTCCACTTACTGACTCATTCAGCAGACCCTTTGGGTGCATCCTGCAAGTGGGTGCTTCACACACAAGCCCAGAGATGCACAACAGCCATGTCACCAAGTGTCACTGTTTTTATTCCTACTTCCCAGTGAAGCAGCTAACTTGGGAGAGGACAGGCCCACCAGGCTTGTGAAGGTTCTACTATTGCACCAAGGTCTCCAGACCCCAGCTTGCTTCGGGTGGGGACCCCAGCAGCAGGGCAGCCAGGCAGCCAATGCACCCTCTTCCTCAGCTGGCTGCAGCTGAGCACTGGTCACAGCCGTTTCCCTGCTCCCAGAGTCAGGGTTCAGAAGCACCAGCCAGCTCCACTTGGACCCTGGGCCACCAGTGTTCACAGTCAACCTCTCCCAGCTCATCTGGCACTGCCCAACTCCATTTAGCCACAAGCAAGCTCCCCAAGGGGAACGGTTCCAACAAAAAGGAATCTCCAACTTTAAATACTTATCTAAGTATTGGGTCATACTGTCTGAAAAGGCTGCAGACAGTATGACCCAATGAGATGCATTCTGGAAAGGGGAAGCTGAACAGCAGGAAAAAGATCAGTGGTGTAAGGGGCTGGCAGGGGGCAGGGTGGACAGGTGAAGCAGCAGGACGTGTGAGGCAGTGGAAATGCTCTGGGATAGGGCAGAGGTGGGTACGTTCCGTCGTTCTGTGGGCGAACGCACAACAGCAAGTGAACATTAAGGGAAGTCACAGACTCTAGGTAACAGTGATGTCAACGCGGGTTCCCTGACTGTAACAAATGCGCCTCTCTGGCAGGGTGTTGATGGTGGGGGAGGCTGTGCATACGTAGGGATGGGGTGTACAGGAAATCTCTACACCTTCCTGTCAATTTTGCTCTGAACCTAAAATTGCTTTGAATGAAAACTCATCTATAAAAAAAAAAAAAAAAACAGAGAGGGAAACAGAGAAGAGAAGCAGGCTTTCCTCACTGCACTGGGGCAGGTGTTGGCGGCAGCCAGAGCTCCAGGCAAACAGACCCAGCACCTGTTTCCAAACGGGTTTCTCCAGGCATTCAGTGCACCATGACCTACAAGGGGCTTTGGGGTCTTTGCATCGGTGTCTGATGATGACAGCTCAGAAGCTCTCCCTGCTACCTCCCCAGGAGAATCAGGGTCACCTCTCCCTGTCTGTCCATGACGTGTCTCCCACATCACTCCCACTTGTTTCCCCCAAAGCCAAAGCCGCCAGCTGGTTTCTTCATCGAGGCTTTGGCTCTGCCATTCCCGGTTCTTGGCAGATCAGTTCCCTTCCATCATTAAGCTATCAACTCCAATGACATCTCCTCTGGGAAGCCCACCCTGACTGCCACCCAGTCCACCATAGCCCTCTCTCTCCCCTTTGCTGCTTCCTCATCTATTTCTGAACTCACCCTATTTCTTTGTTTGCTTGTCCTCTGCTGGTCCCTCCACCCAGACCCTGGGCTCCAGGAGGGCAAGGGACTCCCTAGTGCTCACTGTAGTCTCCCCAGCTCCCGCAGGAGCTCTGCAAATGCTGGTGAATGAATCACAGGCAGTTCCCAGGTGGACTGCCCCAGCCTCCACCCTTCCTGCTGCTCCACACAGCACAGCACAGATAATGAAAGCAAAGCTGTGAATGGACGGTGGCCTGCAGCCCCTGGATGGGCAAGAGAACAGAGGGGAGGTGAGAAGCAAAGGAAGCCTAGGGGTCTTCAGAGTGCTATAAAAGCCCTTCATCCATTCCTCCCTTTGAAACTGCCCTCGACGTGGGTGTTGGGGCATAAGGAGAAGCAAAGGCCTCTAACTCAGCTGCCAGCCTGGTCCTGGTTAATGGTTCACTGTCTTGCTATAAATAGTCACCAGGCATTGTTCCCAAAAGTGTGAGGACTGACCGGCCTTCTGGGACCCAGGAGGGATGTTCATGGGCTGGAAATGAGGCTCTTATGATGGAGCATCCCCTCACCATCCTGTCCAGGGGCTGCAAACAGCCCTCCACAGGGAGGCTCCCCTGGTGTCTAAATCTAGGGCACACATCTGGGGACATCTTGGCATAAGGGTCCTTCAGCCCGACACCCCACAGAGTGCCACCTATGGAGATTATGGGGCTGTGACCACGATCTTCCCGGCCCAACACTGTCCCCCTCCACTCCCACACATAGTGAGCCTGTCTCAGGCTCCCAGTCCACACCCTCAAGAACGGCCAGCTTCCTCCTGGGTGTTCTGCCCAGGGCATGTGGCTGGGCTCCCCTGGCAACACACCCCCTACCCCTCTCCACAGATGCGTGGGCTCTGCGGATGGGAGAGATGCACAGGCTGAATGGCCAGCTCGGCCTTCCCCAGTACAGCCTGGACTTGGCGCAGGGAGGGGAGGGAAGAGGTCTGCGTTGCAGTGGAAAAATAACAGGGCATCCTCCGATCCCCTTTCCATTCTGTGAGGACACAGTAGGAGTAACAGTCTGCAAGCTGAGGAGGGCCCTCACCAGACCCTGGCCAGTCCGGCTCCCTGATCTTGGGCTTCCAGCCTCCAGATCTGTGAGAAACAAGTTTCTGTTGGCTAAAGGCCACCCAGTGGCTGATTCTTTGTCACAGCTGCCTTGACTGATTCAGACATGGCGAATCTGAGCCCAATTTGTGTTCTGCACTGTGGACCCTTGCAGGCATAGATGAGAGCTGAGGGTGCTGTCTCCACGCAGCAAGTAGAGTGTGCGCACAATTTCAGGGTCTGCACGTCCCGACCCAGCCAACAGCTGGCACACTGTAAGCCTGCAGGCTCCCTCACCCCTTCAATGGGGACATCTGTGGCTTGCTGCTTGGCTTCCTCTCCCCGTCTGGTCATTTCACCTTGACTCTCCTATGGCGACCCTTCCTTTCTCTCACAGCGCGATTCTGCCCCTCCGGGCTTGACCATTCACAGCAATCCATCCCACTACGATTGGCACAAAGGGAGCACAGGACTTAGGCTGGCTCAGTGAGACTTTCCCCACATTCAATAGGCAGGGGAGGCTCTCACTTTTCCTACAATGCCAAGCTGGCAGATTGTGTCCCCAAAGCTGCTGGGTAATTTGCCACCTCCCCATAGAGAGGGGCTAAGCATGAAGTTATCAAACAGAGGAAGACAGTGCAGAGAGATGGAGAGAGGCAGTGTCCTGATGGCATAGTTGGAACCCCTGGATACAGCTGTACCTGAAGCTGATTCACACCAAACTCCCCAAACACCTGATCCAAGAAATTCATTTTTTAGCTTTTTTTCCTGCTTTCACTTTACATTTACATGTTTATTTATTTTCTACATAGTTTCATTAGGGTTTATCCAACCTGAAACTATGGAAGATGGACCTGGCTCTGCTGCTTCATAGCTGTGTAGCCTTGGTTCAGTTTCTTAACCTCTCTAAACTTCAATTTACTTCTAGTAAAAAGGAGCTGGTACTTCTACCTCTACTACAGGAAGACTGCTTTGTGAACTAAATGAGATAAGCAAAGTGGTTCAGATTGATGTTTGGTAAATGGAAGTTGCTATAATTCTAATTTACTAATTAAGCATAATTTACTAAGGAATGATTAAAGAATAATGCTTTCAAATTTCCAAGTATCACTGAGTGACTAGAACTCCTGGGACCTCAGCTATCTGACTTTTCAATGAGACCTATTGTCAAAAAATACCTGCTGTTCCTTAATAATTTCAGCTCCTATAACATAAGGCACAGAAAAAGAATAAAAATATTCATCTCCCATCTTCTTATATCACCAAAAGAAAAATGCCTTGGCCCTCATCTGCCTTTAAAACCCTCATCTCCAGCTGGGCATGGCAGTGTAACCTGTAATCTTACCAACACCAGAGGTGGGGGCAAGAGGATCACAACTTTGAGGCCAATCTCGGGATATTAGCAAGGCCCTAGTGAGACCCATTCCCAAAATTAAATAAATAAATAAAAATGTCTGCGTTTGAGGATTAATAGCTGAGGGCCCTGGATTCAACCCCAGCACTCCTTTTCAGCGAAATAAGAACCCTAATAAGCCATTCACAAGACCCTCAAAACAATAAAACACTTGGGAATTACTCTAACAAGGGAATTATCGAACACTGAAGAAAGAAATTGAAGAAGACCTGAGAAGATGGAGAGATGCCGCATGCTCTTGGTTAGGCAGAACTGATAAACTTAAAATGGCCATTCTGCCAAAAGCGCTATACAGATTCAATGCAATCCTCATCAAGACACCAATGTCACTCTTTACAGATATAGAGAAAGCAATCCTCAAATTCATTTGTAACAAAAAGAAACCCAGAATAGCCCAAACTTCACTAAGCAAGAAAGACAAAACCAGTGGTCCCACAATACCAGATCTAAAATTACACTGTAGAGCTGTAGGAACACAAACAGCATGGCACGGGTATCGAAAAGGAATGCAAACCAATGGAATTGAACAGAAGACTCTGAGACAAACCCACAAAGTCTGAAACACTGATCTTTGACAAAGGGGGTCAAAATATAACAAGGAGGAGAGACAGCCTATTCAGCAAATGGTGCTTCACAAAGAACTAAAAAAAACTAATATCAAAAATACAAACAACCCAATCAATAAATGGGCCAGAGAGCTGAACAGAAACGTCTCAACAGAGGCAACTGAGTAAACCAATGAATACATGAGAAAGTTTTCTAAATCACTAGTAACCAAAGGAATGCAAATTAAAAACTACATTAAGATTTGACCTCACTCCAGTCAGATTGGCAAAGATGAAGAATATAAACAGTAACAGATGCTGGAGGGGTTGTGGGGATAGGAACACTAGCACATTGTTGGTGGAACTGCAGACCTGTATAGCTGGTCTGGAAAGCAGTGTGGAGACTCCTCAAAAAACTAGGGATGGGGGTTGGGGATTTAGGGCAGTGGCAGAGCACTTGCCTAGCACGTTCAAGGCCCCGAGTTTGATCCTCAGCCCTGAAAAAAAAATTAGGGATGGATCCACCATACAACCCAACTATCCTTCTCCTGGGTATTTTCCCAAAGAGGTAGAATTAGTACATTACAGTGATCCAGCAAAATCTATCTTCATACTACCTCAATTTACAATAGCTAAATTGTGGAATCAGCCCAGATGCCCATCACTGGATGCATGGATCCAAAAGCTCTGGTACCTATCTATCTATCTATCTATACACTGGAATTCTACTCAGCTATTAGAAACAATGATATGA
>PVKS010040594.1:0-16551 GCA_004027875.1 Aplodontia rufa
GTAATGTCATACAACCTAAGGCATTTGTAGAGATGTATTGGGAAGGAGAGGCGGGGAGGGATTAGGGTGGGTAAATGGGGGGGGGATCTTGGGGGTAAATCTAATTTTCAGAATTTATATATATATTATATTATTTCATTAGAAGCTTGTTTGATTGTTCAACAAATAAATTTTTGATTAAAAAATAGAACCCCATCATTCTATCATTTAAAAACAAATGCACTACTCTTTTCCTGTGAACTGCTTTGAAAAAAATTTCACCAACTGCATTTCTTTTTTCTTTTTCTTTCTTTTTTTTTTTTTTTTTGTACTAGAACTTGAACTCAGGGCCTCCTGCATGCTAGGCATATGCTCTATCACTGAGCTACATCCCCAAATCTTCTTCTGTGTTATTCAAAAGCTACATAATTGCAAATGCAGGCTTTTGATTGGCATGAAATAATTAGCATGACCTTGCTGAGCTGAAATCATTCCAACTCGAACTGAAGAAAGGAGGCATCCACCAACCTGTGTTGCCACACCCTAAATAAAGGCAGCATTTCTATTAATCACCTTGAAAACAGAATTTCCCCTAGCATCCTGGGCATCAGGAAACACAAATCTAAAGTCACTCACTTTTATTTATAGATAAGGAAGCCAAGGTTAAGGGACTTACTAAATCCTTATTACCACAAAACAGACCCCAGAATCCAGATTTGTGCCTGCCTGTGATTAGGCACCTCCCTCCACCATATCCCTACTCCAGGCCTCAGATCTAAGGCTCCTCATGAAGTAGTGAGACTCCATTAATGCACGGCCTGTGTCTGATTCATCTTCTGAGCTCAGAATCCTCAATGTTAACCAAACCCGAGTGGAATTCTTGATCTGATCGTATCCAGTGTTTTGGCTCACTGCATGCAGATTTTAGTTTTGGTTGGAACCTTGACAATGGTGCCTCCCATTAGGGCACTCCCGAGTAGGTAGTTTGCCAAAGACCCTATAAAGAATTCACATTCCAATTGCATGAATTTCTTTCCAGCTCTTGCTTCACACACTCCAGTTTGGCCTTTGTATGAAACATGCAGCTGGGCAGAGCAGGTAATTTTGTATAATTGTTATTAGGAGGGATTCTTTTTTCCTACCCTAGGTGAGTGTTACTACAAGCAGTCATTCTAGGATAAAAGAAAAGCTACACCTTTGTAATAGCCCCTTTTCCTTACACTGACATTTTTCCTATCAGCCCAGAGCTACCCTACTAGGTAAGTGGGTGGAAGCTATTATTCTCATTTTATGGATGAGTAAAGATAAGTTGTTGAGTAATAAAACCATCTTGCTCAGGGTTAGTGGGGATTTAAGGAAAAGAGCTTTTGTTTTCTTGATACAAAGTTAGTAAGTAATCTGCCAGAGATGTTAAGTCAAAATTAGAAAACAGCCTCTAAGATATTTTACTACATCATTTTCACTTTTTCTCCTTCTTAACCTTAAGTTTAAGGATTTGAATCTCATCAGGTAAAACTACCAGCAGGGTAAAAATATGCCCCATGCAGTATTCAGTCACACTGTAATTTAGTGTCAAATTACTTCACTTCAAAGTCATGCATTTTAGTAAGGATCTGCCAAATGGGCCCAATAAAGGGCTTTAGTTTGGATCTGGAGTGTCCCCCAAAGGCCCATGTGGAAAAAGTTTAGTTCCCAGTCCATGGTGCTATTGGGAGGAGGTGGAACCTTTAAGAGGTGAGGTCTAATAGGAAGAGATTAGGTCGTTGAAATATGGAGACTCCGACCCCCTACTATCTCTCCCTTTGTTTCCAGGAGGTGAACAGGCCTTCTCCTGCCATGTGATTTTCCCCAAGATTTATTTCACTGCCATGCCCCCAAAGGAACAGGACCAAGAGGCCATGGACTTAAACCTCTGAAATCATGAGCCAAAACAAAACTTTCCTTTTTTTCTAAAGTTGATTATCCCAGGTCACAGCAACAAAAAAACTAACACAGGCCACTTAAGAATAAGTGCTGTAGACTCTGAGGACAGGGGCTGGTGCAAGGGGTTTTATTCTCCATATCCTATAAGATCACCATAAAATTACCTTATGCAGAGTGTAGCCAGTTGATAAATACTTGTCAAAATTTAGATTGAGTGAATGAATTTTACTTGGGCCCTAGAGCTTAGGACTGACTTTATAGACCATATAATCACTAAAGTCTCTCATCACTTAATGCTCTTTAATAATCTGTTAATGTTGACAAGTTCACAGAATAAATGGGATGTGCTTATATCAACACTCCTTAAGAAGTTGGCATAGATCCAGCTCGCTCATTTTTGTATTTTTTTTCTAGATTTGTAGAGTGGCTATGTTTACGAAACTTAACATTTATTTCTTTGTCTTTCCAAGTGTTCGTTCTAGAAGCCAATTCCAAAGAGGATTCTGAGCGTGGCTGTTTAGATAGCCAGGGAATGGTTGCAACTGGAAAATGGTGGACCATTACATGTAGCTCTAAAGAGATGAGGGGAGCTGAGAGTCGGACAGAGTCAAGGGTGTGCTGTTATGGTTTGGATGAAAGGTGTCCTCCAAAAGCTCAATATATGCGACAAAGCGAAGGCTGAGGTGAAATGATTAAACTAGAACAGCATTAACCCAGTCAGTGAGTTAATCCCCTGATAGGGATTAACTGGCAACTGAAGGCAGGTAGGGTGTGGCTAGAGAAGGTGAGTCATTGGGGGTGTGCCGTTGGGTATATATTTTGTACCTGGTGAGTGGAGTCTGTCTTTGCTTCAAGGAGCTAGCTATGCCTTGACCTGCTTCCCTCCACCGAACTTCACCATGATGTTCAGCCTCACCTCGAGCCCCAAGGAATGGAATCAGCCTTCTATGGACTAAGACCTCTGAAAGCATGAGCCCCCAACTAAACATTCCCTCCTAAAATTGTTCCTGTCGGGTCTCTTAGTCACAACAACAAAACATCTGATGAAACATGCTGCCAAGGATTGGAGCAGTGTAGAGTTCCATAGTGCAGAGTTATTCCTGAGAAGTGACTGCATTTCTCAGCTCTACTTGTATCAAAGTGGGGCCATAAGACAGGTTTTCAAGCCGAAGAAAGATGATCAGAAGCAATTCATTAAAAACCTCTTGTGTTGTTCTTCATGCATGAGGCCCTAGGAGATGACAGATCCATACGATGCAAAAGCCTAGATCTCTGAATAGCTACACGGAAATTTGCCTCACACCCACACATGCCCACGTTGGCCTGTTAGGTAAATGAGAAACAGACTTACACTGCATTAAACTACCAAGGTTTGGGGGATCATCTGCTAAAATAGCTAGCGTACCTTAAATAATGCATCTGATTGAATGATTTTTCTTACAATATTTATGCATATATGGAAACTTAAAGAAGACTTCACAATGAAGAATTTAGTAATAAATAACAAAGCTAATCAAGTTCCTAAAACTAAATTATTATGTGGGTCATAATTCTTGGAAAAGCCTGCTGTTCTTTCATCTCAAAACCTACATAGTCTTAGCATTTTATTTTTAAATTTTGTTGGAATATTGCACTGGGTTTTTTGAGTTTAGCTAGACTGATAATATTAAATATTTGTTTGGTTGATATTTGCCTGTTACTTGCACTCTTTTATGCTTAATATTCTTTAAAGTATTTTCCTATTGTCTTCGAAGGACAAAGTCCTTATAGCTACTGCTATTCATGTGGAATAAATTAACATTTAACTATTGCCTTGAAACTATCCATTATAAAAGAAATCTCATAAAACTGTCAGATAAACTACTTAAAGTATTGTTTTTTGTTTGTTTGTTTTGTTTATATAAAGAGAAGGACAGTGAGAGAGAGAGAGAATCAATTTTTATTTAGTTTTTCACATGTCTTTCATTGCTCCAAGACTTCGTTGTGTACATAATACTGGGGTTTGAACCCATGTACTCGTGCATGCCAGGCAAGCGCAGTAACAGCCAAGCCACCACTCCAGCCCCTAAATATTGTTTTTAAAACCTCAGTCTACCCACTCCTAATTCTCTTTTCTCACCTCCTCACCAAAAATGCATAGAAAAAGTAGATCTTCCATGTAGGATACAATTTGTGTTCAAATTATACACAATGGAATTCTCCTAACTATGCCCACTTCTGCACCAATCCATTTCCCTCAACAATATGACCAATTTCTGTATAGTATCCCCCAGGTAAGATTTTTGTGAAAGTATTTAGTATAGCACTGAATTAATAAGTGCTTAGAAGTCATTCATTCAATTTTCCCTTTTACCTACCAGAACAGAAACATGGATTTCTCAATGACACTTTCCATAAAGCCTTATGCTAAATGCCATTGATTACCATTAATCTGAATTCACCCTCAATGAGGTCAAACTTATCACCATGGCTTCCCTGCTTCTCCCTCCACATCCAGTCTCTCCCCCTCACAATCCATCTTGCACATTAATGGAAGAGCAGCATTCGATGCCAAATGAAAATTTTGCCATGATTTCTTACCACCCACCATGCTGATCCAAGCTCTACTGCTCAGCTTTCATAGCCTCTGAATAAAGGCCTCATCCTCCTAAGTGTATTTATTTGGGTCTACTGTTGAGTTCCCACCTTCTTATGATCAGGCTTGCTTTCTCACGTCGAGCAAGATACCAAATTCTGTTCAATTTCTTTCTTTCTTTTTTTTTATAAAGAGAGGGGGGAGAAAGAATTTATTTCATTTAGTTTTTGATCTGGCCTTTGTTTCTCCGACGCTTAATTGTGTATGTGGTGCTGGGGTTCGAACCTATGTCCTCACACATGCTAGGCAAGCACTTCAACCACTGAGCAACTGCTCCAGACCCCTCCATTTTATTTCTTAACTAATTCTCAAGTCAATTTTAATTCCATCCTCACAGTAATGAATTCAAGACCATATCATTTCTCATCTGAAAGTCTTCTAACTCTTTCATTCTTTTTTTTCCATTTTTTATTCATTCAAAATACTCTTACATTTAAGAGGAAATCATTGTAATACAATTAAGAACAAATGTATAATGACAGAGCAAGCTAAGGTTTATGCCATTCCATGGTGTCCCCCCTTGGATTCCCCTCGATTCCATGTTTCCCTCTACTTAACTCCCATGTTAATTGGACTTCTCATGGAAGTTGAAGGTTCCCCACTGAGTTGATACCCCATACTCCCTCCTTCCAGCCTTTTTGATATCCTTCCTGTTCCCTCCCCTCCCTTCATCCCCCAACATCATAGGCAAGATTCCCTCTACTCGTATAAAAATTATTCATGTTGAGGTTATTATTACCTTAGCCATCTATCATTCTGTTTCCAATTGTATTCTAGCTTCCATAAATGAGAGAAAGCATTTGGCCCTTGAGTCTCTGAGTTTGGGATATTTCACTTAACATAATTTTTTCTATCTCCATCCATTTGGCTGCAAATGCCATGACATCATTTTCTTTAATAGCCGAGTAGTATTCCATTGTATATATGTCCCAAAGTTTTTGAATCCACTCATCTAGTGAGGGGCATCTGGGTTGGTTCCATAGTCTAGCTATAGTAAATTGAGCTGCTAAAAACATTGATGAAGCTGTACCTCTTTAGTATGCTGGATCTAGCTCTTTTGGGAAAATACCCAGGAGTGGGATAGCTGGGTCATAAGGTGGTTCCAGCCCTAATTTTTTGAGGCGTCTCCACATGGCTTTCCAGAGTGATTATACCAGTTTGCAGTCACACCAGCAGTGTGACAGTGTTCCTCTTTTCCCACAGCCCCTCTAACATCTGTCATTGTTCATATTCTTCATTTTTGCCACTCTGACAGGGGTGAGGTGGAATCTCAGGGAAGTTTTGATTTGCATTTCTATGATTGCTAGTGGTATAGAGCATTTTCTCATATGTTTATGGGCTTCTTGGACTTCCTCCATTGAGAAATTTCATTTTAGTTTCGTAGCCCATTTATTGATTGGATTATTTGTGGGTTTGGTGTTCAGGCTTTTAAGTTCTTTGTATATTCTGGATATTAGCCCTCTGTCTGAGATGTAGCAGCAAAGATTTTCTCCCACTCTGTAGGTTCTGTCTTGACACTCTTGACTAATTCTTTAGCTGTGCAGAAGCTTTTTAGCTTAATGGCATCCCATTCATTTTTTTTCTTGGCTTCAATGCTTGGGCTATGGGCTAACTCCCTCATTCTTGCCTTCATCCAACTTACCCACCACACTGTTACCATAGAGAATTCTCCAGAGCCAGCTTATCCAATATGTCAGCCAAGAGGCACATTTGGATCTCTACACTTAAAGTTGAATTCCTCTGATCACATTTCAAGGGCCTCCCATAGTTATGAGTTCTTATACTCAATAGAAGAAATTATAGAATATTTTCATCATTATTGAAAGTGCTATTGCACAGTGCAATCCAATAGATCAAATATAAATATGATGCTGCCTCTATTCTACTTGGTATTATTTTTTTCTTTTTTATGGTTGCATTATAGTTTTACATATTGAAGGGGTTTGTTGTTACACTTTCATATATGCACACATCACATAGCCTCCTTTTACCCTCCCCACCCTCTACCTCTCTCTCTTCCACTTTTAAATGTTTTCATCACACAGGAGACAAAGTTTAAACTCTTTGGTAGGCTAATCGTACCTGAGCTTTCTTTTCTGCTCTCTCACTTGCCTACCTTGTACCTTATTCTCCAGGGTTTTCAAACTATTCCCCATTCCACAATGTGTCTCCATGACTTTCCACACAGGACTTCCGCCAGGACTGCCTTTCTCCAGAGGGAAGCAGGTCAAGGCATGGCTCCATTCACCAGATACAAAATACATACCGTAAGGCACACCTCCAATGACCCACCTTCTCCAGCCACCCCCTACCAGCCTACTGTTACCATCCAGTTAATCCCTACAAGGGGATTTCCTCATTGATTGGGTTAAGGCTCCTATAACCCAATCATTTCACCTCAGCCTTCATGCATTGTCACATATGAGTTTTTTGGGGACACCTTGCACTCCAACCATAACAGGGGGTGTGTCTTTGAGTGTGTTTTCAAAAAAGATTTTCATTTCAATCAGTAGGCTGAGAAAAGAAGATTCACCCTTAGCAATGTGGGCAGTCCTCCTCTGATATACCAAGGGCCGGGACAGAAGAAAGATGTCTTGAACTGGCACATCCATCTTCACCTGCCCTCGGACCGCAGAGCATCAATGGTTTTCCAGAATTCAGACTCCGAGATTTGCACCAACATAACCCCCTCACCACACTCCTGGCCCGCTCTGAGGCTTCAGCCTTAACCCGAGTCACACAATTGGCTCATCTTGTTCTCAGGCCTCCAGACTTGGACCAAATTGCCTAGCAGCTTTCCCGATTCTCCAAGTTACAGATTAGTCTTCTTGGTCTCCATAATTTGCATGAGCCAATTCTTATAATAAGCTCCCTTCTGTATGTTTATCTGTCTGTTATTTCAGTCAGCCTTTTTGTTGCTGTGACTAAAAGACCTAACAAGAACAATTTTAGGAGGCAAAGTTTATTTGGGGGCTCACAGTTTGGGAGATCTTAGTGCATAGGTGACTGGCTCCATTCCTTGGGGCTCAAGGTGAGGATGAACATCATGTCAGAAGAGTGTGGCCGAAGCTAGCAGCCCCGGGCATCAAGTCGCAAAGCAGAGACTCCATTCAGCATCTGGTATCTCCCAAAGGCAGGCCCCCAAAGACCCACCTCGTCCAGCCACACCCAACCAGCCTACAGTTACAGGGGATTAACTCCCTGACTGGGTTAAGGCTCTCATAACCCAATCATTTCACCTCTCAGCCTTTTGCATTGTCTCACATATTAAGGTTTTGGGGGACACCTTTCATCCAAGCCACAACTTCTGTCTATGTGTATATATATATACATATATATATATATATATATATATATATATATATATATATATATATATCTGTCTATCTATCCTGTGTATCCTTCTGGTTCTGTTTCTTTGGAAAACCCTAACGCGGCAGGCTTTCCCTGGCCCCACCCTGGACACTCCCCTCACCCTAAGTTAGAGTTGGCCACCACTCTGCCACTGTGCTGGCATAGCGTGCATTCATGCCTCTGTTGCAGTGCTTATATCGGCCACTCACTAGACTGTGAGCTCCTTTGGGGAAGGCACCAGTTTTAACTTGTTCTGTATCCCTGCAATCCAGCAGAATGTCTGGCATGCAAGTAGATACCTAATAAATGTTTAGGGAATGAAAGCAGCAGAAGCAGAACCTAAGGAAGAAACAGTGTTCCTTCTTCGCTGGCCATCAGTACCCCGTGTCTGGCATGCAAGTAGATACCTAATAAATGTTTAGGGAATGAAAGCAGCAGAAGCAGAACCTAAGGAAGAAACACTGTTCCTTCTTCGCTGGCCATCAGTACCCCGTGTCTGGGAGGATTTGATGCTCCAAGTGCCGTCACATTGTTCACCATTCAGCACAAATGTTCAGCTGTCATCCCATCGCTGTGCAGCTGAGTGACATCCTGTGGCCAGATCATCAGTTATGAAAGAGAAGGAGGACCAGCTGACAATCTGACCTTCAGAAGCCCTGCCTCCCCAACAAAGAGGGTCTCAGGTTTGAGAAAGTCTAATCTCTCTTCTTAATGCTGCTGATTTCCCTCGATCTCTGCATTCATGAGACCAGTGTCTTTCCTCTCTGAGAGGAGGGCCAATAGAGCCAGATGGTGGCCGTGGTCAACTCCACATGCTCAGATATGGATTGTCAGGGGATTCTTACAACTCTTAGACCATGTCTCTTGTGTTGAAGACTGCATCAGAACAGGCCATGACTAAAAGTCTCAAAGTCTTCACTAATTGACATTCTATAGGAAGTGCTTTAGCACTTAGTTATATTCTTACATTATTTTCAACAACACTTTTACTATTTACATTCTCCAATTCCATTGCAGGTACTCTGAATTCAAGTAAAATGTATCTCCCAAGACCAGGCACAGAAGCACATGCCCATAATCCCAGTGGCTCACGAGACTGAGGCAGGAGGATCACAAGTTCAAAGCCAGCCTCAGCAACTTAGCAAGGTCCTAAGCAACTTAGGAAGACCCTGTCTTGAAATAAAATTTTAAAAAAGGTTATGTGGCTCAGTGATAAATTGTCCCTGGGTGGTTCAATCCCCAGTACCAAGAGAGAGAGAGAGAGAAAGAGAGAGAATCTTCTATGCCACTTTGCCTAGTTTTGCTAGTGATGATGACTTATTAGGTGCTCAATAAATACTTTTGTATTGATCATTGGGCTTGGCCATTCTAATCTGGTGAGTTTGTACACCCTCACAAACATTAAGAACATCTCTGCATACTAGTATCATCCTATAAAACTCCAAAACATCAGTTGGTTTTCTAGGTAGCCTAATTCTGCCTTTTCCATAAAAACAGAATTTGCATTTATAACATTTACATTTTTTTTCTCTTAGTATGATAGACCATTACATGGTTGGCCACCGATGAACAGTGCCTCTCAGAATCTGTGCCCTTGTGTTATCGCTTGTCATTGAGTCTGGACTGGGTCATGTGACTTGTTTTAGCAAGTGGGATATGAACAAGCAAAGCGGAGCTTAATAAGCTGTTTCCCTTCTGGAACTCATATCCCACACTGTAAGAAAGTCCAACTAGTGATACAGAAAGAAGGTAAGTAGAAAAAGGACACAAAATATGTGAAAGACAGACTTCCTGGATGTCACAGCTCCACTGAATCCCTTAGAGGACAGTACCTCTATGAGAGACCACAGGTGAGACCAGCAGAAGAACTTCCCAGCTGATCTCAGCCCAGATTGCTGAGTTCTTAGAAATTAAACAGTTGTTTTTGAAGCCACTGGTTTTGGTACAACAACAGACAACTAAAACTTAACTCAAAATCTTGTCTCAGATTCCTTCCCGTCATTGTGAACTGATAAATGCCCCTTCTATTTGTAGGACCCATGCCTAAATGTCTTGAATTATAAAGCATTAGAAGTGGCAGAAGCATACTTTTTCTGTTTTGGGTGAGGAAGATTTTGTTTCTAGACAGTTCTAGGACACTGACTTTTGCATTTAGAACTTTTTCCTATATAGTACCATTAAAAAAGATAATTAAGTTTATCACTCATTATTGTTTTTTTTCTTCTTCTTCTTTTCTGGCTTTTGGTCCTGGGTAAAATATCTCGGGAAAAGTAAAATTTGATCTTTTGAGTCTCATGCTCTGTTTTTTTGCTCTTGCCAAAATGTTCCATTAACTTCATTCCAAGTTTTTTTTTAAAAAGAGTTCTTGTGAAATTGCTTCCTGCCAAGTCATCAAGATCAGCGCCAGGAAGGACAATTCTACAAAAAACAAAAAAACAACAACAAAAAAAAGGTTTTCCTTAGTCTGTGGCTAATGAATTCTACAAGTCAAAGACGACATTCGGAGCTATCTTGTAAGAATCTTAGTTTTTTCTCTGAGAATGGCTTTGGACCCTTTGTGATCCTTTCTTTCAACCATAATCTTGGCCACATTACCCGCCCCCTTTGCTATGGGTTGCACTTTCTATCTTCTCTTTTCCACTCCTCTTCATGTACTTTTATTTCTTTCTTTCTTTCTTTTTTAAGAGATAGGGACAGTGAGAGAGAAAGAGAGAAACAATTTTTTGTGTTAGTTTTTCATGTGGTCTTCATTGCTCCGAGACTTCACTGTGCACGTGGTGCTGGGGTTTGAGCTCCTGTACTCGCACATGCCAGCCAAGCGCTGTAACCGCGGAGTCACCGCTCCAGGCACCCCCCTCCTTTTTTTAAAAAAAGAGAGCGGGACAGTGAGAGAGACTCGGAGAGAGGGAGAGAATCAATTGCATTGAGTTTTTCATGTGGCTTTCGTTGCTCGGACACTTGGTTGTGTGTGTGCATGGCGCTGAGGTTTGAACCCGTGTCCTCACGCATGTCAGGTAAGCGACGTACCCACTGAGCCACTGCTCCTGCCCTTCATGTACCTTTTTAAGTTTGGTCTTTGAAGGAAGAATTTCTCCCTGCCTTCTAATTTGAAGCAAGTGTGGCTTCTCTGAATCCAGTTCTTTAAATCATTTATTAGGTACCTGGACAGGTCTACTAATAAGATAAACCAAAGTTCAAGTTGAGAGAAAGAGCAACAGAAGTTAGTTTTTTCAGTTGTTGGGAAGGGTTTGGAGTGGTCCCGCCTTGTTTAAACAAGAGCTGCTGAACTGTACCACTCTACAACCATTGTTGCAGTGAGTAAAGAACAAAAATTCAGTGTTTATAAAGGTTTTTAGCAATTTGATCACACATGATATCCAACTCTATGATCATTTTTCTCATAACCCAGTTTAATTGGATATTACAAAATATTGGCCAATGATGGATTGGGATTTATTTTATTGGTCTTTTTTCCCAGGTAGTTAAAGAAGCACTAGTTTAAATGGTCTCACTAAACGACCTTCCAACCTCAGGACTAAGGTAACACGGGACTCAGAATTGGCACTCCAGAAACATTTATTGATTTTTGATTATTACTTGATGAATAGTTCTTAAGTCAAATCTTGGCCATTCGCACATCTATACATCCAGCAAAAACTTTAAAAAGTGGAGCTCTGCAACCTTTTTTAAAGGGCATGAAATAACCTGCCTAATTTCTTGGTTCATGATGAGTAATTGTACCCAAGTTTAAACAATTCAAAAGAAATGACACATACGCTAAAGTTAAACTTCTCACTGACTCCATCACAGCACCTACTGATTTAGCTGCCTCTGCACAGAGACATGGGTGTAGGTAGTTGTTTTAGTACAGTGAACTCAATATAGAAACTAAATCCATGATTCATTCATTATGAAGAATAAATGCATTGTTAGGATTTTTCAAGTGAAAGCCACTCCCCACACCCTGTCTTGGGAGACCTTTACCAAATCAGGTTTTGCACTAAGGAGGTCTGAATGTACGGCAAGTTTCACATTCTGAATTCTTAGGTTTCTTCCTCCCCCTTGGCACATCAACCTTGCAGTCTTGCTTCAGGTTTTGCTCTGTCATGTGCACCAGTCCCATTCATTTGGTTCTTGTCTCATTCCTGCATGATTTTTCAGCAATCCACTTTGTCTCTACATGCTTCAGATCTCTCATCTGAAATAAAAATCTAGAACAAGAATATTGTGCAGGTAATGTATGTGAAAGTATCTGCTTTAGAACTGGACCTACCACCAGTTGGTGGTCATTATCATTTTCCTTTCAGCCGGCTCTTGCACCCTTGACTAAGCATCTACCATGCAGTATAGTAGTTAAGCCCACAGTCTATAGAGTTACAAGTGTGAGTTCAAGTCCCAGTTTCCCCATCTAGCTATATGACCTTATATCTTAGGTAAGTTATTTAAGCTCTTTAGGTCTCAGTTTCTTCAACCTAAGTACCCATTGATGGATGAATTAATAAAGAAAATGTCACACACACACACACACACACACACACACACAGAGATATCGTATATACATATGTATATATATATATATATATTTATCATATGTGTATATCTATAGTATACACACAATGGAATATTATTCAGCCATTAAAAAGGTGATGCTGCCATTTGCAATAAAACATTTTGCCAAGACACAGTGAGAAGATTACTGCATACATGCGGAATCTAAAACGTCAACTTCATAGAAGCAAAGAGTAGAATGCTGGTTGCTAGGGGCTTGGAGGGTGTGGGTAATGGGAGATGTTGGTCAAAGGGTATAAACTTTTAGTTATAAGATGCACAAGTTCTGGGGATCTAGAATATTGAGCAAACGTTTGGTATGCCTCCAACTAAAGCTAGCTACTGTTCTACTTAGGTTCGGTTCTTGACATAGGTCTTAACCCACTGTGTCTGAATTTCCATCCAGGATCCTGCCTAACAGCCCGGTGTACCAGAACCTGCAAGTTTTCTTAGCTCTTCCCAGTCCTTGGTGACCACATTTGTGCTTCTGCATGCTGGTCTCCTTCAGTGGATGTTGCTGCCCGCCGCTGTTGTTGTGACGTTGCCAGAGCCCTGGGGTGTTGGAGGGCCTTCGAGGAGTTCTTTGGAAGCTCCCTTCCCCAAGCCCTCTGGGAAGCTAGTCTGGCCTGACTATTCCCTACCTTCTTCCCCTTGCCTCTCTGGGACTCTGCACCAGCCTCAGGGGTTCTGTATTTCTGCTCAGAGCTCCCTTGCCTCTCTGAGAGTCTGACTAGTCCCAGGATCGAACCCCAGTGGTGTGGCCTCTGGGCCATCTGCAGATCCCAGCGCTGGCAGGGCTTGCCTATGGAACTCTGGGCATTAGCCCCATCCTGATTGGCACATCGCAGTCGTATCACAACACCAGCTCCAGACTGAAGACAGTGTTACAAGAACTGTGCTGTCTGGAGCTGTTGGATCCTGGTTCTTCTATGGGCTTCTGCTGACATTGCTTTTCCCAATGAAATCAAGTGGATTTATCCCCTTCACCCTCCCACTGTTTGTTTATGATTCCTTCTTCAGCCTCATCCCACTTTCCAGGGGAACTGAGAATCCTAAGACCCATTAAAGCCTGTCATGCCCCATGGAGCACTGTAGTCTGAGCCTAATTTGGCCTGCACCCCTGGGAAAGGGGAGACGTAGGGAGAGAGCATCCCATAAGAGCAAAAATTCTGCTGTTGAACCTGAAAATTCCAGAGCACCCCCTCCAATACCAATTAATTTAAAGTGTACACACACACACACACACACACACACACAGATGGAGTTCAGGCATCGTTCTGCCCAGGCAGTGGGGACTAGTTATAAGAGTTCTTTTGCAGGGTGATGGGGAGAAGGCTCTGCCCTCCCTCAAGCTGTGATAGTTGTTCTGCCAGGCAATAGGCCTCAGGTGAAAATAGAATAATGTTCCTCATTGTTGTCTGCCCAGCGGCCTCCCCTGCAAGCTAGCATCTGGCTCCATGCCTTAGAATCCTGAAGCAAAGAAGCATGCAAGTCAAGACTCCAGATCTCGTCAGAGAAAAGAGCATCAGAAGCTTTGGTGACAGATTTGATTTTCTGGATCACCAGAAAATCTGTTGGGATTCACTCATTCATTCAGAAATACTTAGTGAGCACCTACTATGTGCTAGGTGCTGGTCTTGCTTTAGGGTTGCAAAGAGAATGAGGCAAACATAGTTTCTAATGGTACATGGCTCACAGTCTGATGTTCAGACTCATTGAGGTTCCTATAACCCTAAGCTGCCTTTTTACCTCTAGGCTATGAAAAGTCCACAAGAAACTCTCCCCGAACGAATAACAATCCTGCCAGAGGTGAGGCACAGTGGTGCATACCTGTAATCCCAACAACTCAGGAGGCTGAGACAGGAGGATCGGAAGTTTGAAGCCAGCCTCAGCAACATAGCAAGGCCCTAAGCAACTTAGTGAGACCCTGTCTCAAAATAAAAAAATAAATAGCGCTGGGGATGTGGCTCAGGGGTTAAGCGCCCCTGGGTTCAATCCATGGACACCAAAAAATAAATAATAAAAAATTTTTAAAAAGAATCCTGCCAGGCGTGAGATTTATACTATTTTAAAGATGTAGTTCAGACTGGGGCTTGTTTGAGTCCCACTAGAAGGCCCTCAGGACACCATCGGTTGGACCCTTGTCTGGAGCAGCCCTGCTCAGGACCAACCAGGGGAGGTTTCCCTCCTGGAGCAGCCCCACCTACCAGACATCCCGTGTTCCTGCTGGGCCTGCTTGAGTCCTGCTGGAAGGTAGGTCTCCATTTTGGTAGTTCAGATTTGCAACCTTGAGCCTGGAACCAAAAGGGAGAGCAACACCAGGACCCAGGCAGAAACAGCACCTGGAAGAAGGTGATCATCAAAGAGTTGGTGGCTCATCTGACCATTTGACTTGCAAGGAAAAACCACCTGGAGAACTGCCTGCTTTCCCCTCAGGAAATCTCAATTCAGAGATCCACAGGAACAAGGAGAGGTTCACCTCAAACCCAAAACTCCCCAAAAGAGGATGCCATGGATAGGGGTTGAGATGAAAACCTTGAAAATATTATCAATGATCTGATTACTAAAAGGAACAATGAACTAAAAGAAGAAATAATGAAGGGACTAAGTGAGAAGACTGAGGAGATAAAAACTCTGTTATCAAAGAAATAGACATACTCAAAAAGGAAGTAATAGAGCTAAAATCTGCAGTCAATGACATGAGAGGAACCATGGAAGAATTTAATAATAGACTAACTTCTGTAGAAAACAGAACCTCAGCTCTTGAAGAAAGAACTTCTGGCAACGAGGACAGGCTGAGCAAGCTAGAATGCTCAGATAACAAAAAAGAAAATAAAACCTCACAGAACATGAGCAGAATTTTTAAAATGTCTGGGATGAAATGAGAAAAAACAATTTAAGAGTGATTGGTATACAGGGAGAAATTGAAACACAAAAAAATGGGATAAGGAATATTCTCAAGGAAATTGCTAAAGAAAATTTTGCCCATATAAAACTAGAGTCAGATATACTCATCCAGGAAGCTTATAGGACACCTGATAGACCAGTTCAAACGAGAAGCTCACCAAGACACATCATATTCAAAATGTACAACAGAGAAATCAAAGAAAGATTATTGAAAGCAGCAAGGGAGAAACACCAAATCACATTCAGAGGCAAACCAATCAGAATCACATCTGACTTTTCAGTTCAGACTCTGGAAGTGAGAAGATCTTGGAAGAAGATCTTTCAATACCTGAATGAACACAACTTGCAGCCAAGAATACTATACCCAGCAAAACTCAGCTTCAAATTTGAGGGCAAAATAAGAACTTTTCATGATAAGATCAGACTTGCAGCATTCGTGAACAGAAAGCCAGCGTTACAAAGAATTCTCAAAGAGAAACACCAGATACAAGTACAAGCTACTGTTCCCCAAAACCCACAAACAGAGGAAATTCAGTAAAGGTACATACTATCAATAAACAACTAAGACAGCACAGAATTTAATATCAAAACACAATGAATATGAACCACAACCACCTAACAACTCTAACACAAAATGTGAATGGTCTCAATGCACCAATCAAAAGACACAGACTAGCAGACTGGATCAAAAAACAAAATCCAACAATATGCTGCTTACAGGAAACCCACCTTATAGCCAGTGACACCCACAAATTGAGGGTGAAAGGATTGGAAAAAATCTACCAGGCATGTGGCCCAAGAAAGCAAGCTGGAGTTGCAATACTTATATCTGACAAAGTGGATTTCAAACATAAATTAATCAAAAGAGATAAAGAAGGTCACTGCATCCTAGTAAAGGGAATAATTCAACAGGAGGAAATAACCATAGTAAATATATACTCTCCAAACACCAATGCTTTCCAACTATGTGGAAAAAATACTCCAAGATATAAAACCACTGTGGACCTCAACACAATAGTACTAGGACACTTTAACACTCCTTTATCACCAATAGACAGATGAAAACAAAGAATCAATAAAGAGATCTCCAGTCTAAACAACACAATAAATCAAACAGACTTAACAGACATCTACAGAATATTCCACCCCAAATTGGCAGAGTATACCTTCTTCTCAGCAGCACATGGATCCTTCTCCAAAATAAA
>PVKS010040595.1:0-16534 GCA_004027875.1 Aplodontia rufa
TATGCACAGTTAACCTTGTAAAATAGATTAGACGTCCTTGGGAGAGTGACCGAGGCTTGTACAATTTTGTATTGACCACAGAACCTGGACTGAGTTCCTGAAATGAAGTGGTTACCCAATCAACGTGTGTTGAGTGGATTGCTGCACATATTGTTGTACTGCCAGTTGTACTGAGAGTGAATAAATAATCCTAATGTAATGAATGCTTCATATATGTATGCAAATCTAATGGGAAAGAATGATCAAAGTGGAGAAAGTAGACCCTTATACTGCAAAGTCTAAACGAAGATATATGTATACAATATGTGTTTCCATTGATAGAAAAATAAGTCTCTAAAAGGTAACCATAAATCTATTATGAATGACAGCACCAATTTTCTCAAAGACATTAAGGACTGAGGTGAAAAGTGAGCTTGAAGATTGTCATTTCAGACTCTCGCTGAAGTGGGCACGCAGGGAGACCAGCTTTCCTCCTGCGGTGGAAATGGGACCCGACTATCCTCTCATGGAATCTAGCAGGGCGAAGGAGTGATCCGGGGAAGCCTGCTGCCTGCTTCGCCCGTCCCCCAGGCCCTCCATGGGAGGGACTTCTCTTCCTCCTCCCAGTACGCTTTTGCCAGCACAGGCTGCTCTGCCGCTTCCTGAAGTCAGTGGATAGAAAGGAACCCAAAGCAAAGGGCTGTCCTGATGTAGGTGGGGGCACTCACTGTGTCATCAACCTAGCTAATAAAGAGGACTAAGGTAGACCAGTTGATTCAATTGACCTGGTTTTTGTAATTCAGATGAAGTACCCGCATGACTGTGCAAGGCTGATTTTCGTTTTGGGAATGCATATTTAGTTATTGTCTAATGTGGTGTCAAAGTCCCCATGGCTTTTGTTCTCAGTGTTGGATGTCCTTGAGAAGCCAAAGCCCGAAGCACAAGTTATTCAGGCTCCCACGGTTTACAAGCACAACCAGAGGCTGGGAAACAGGAGCCTTTAGACTCTGCTAGGGAGAGCCCCAGGCAGTGGAAAGCTTTAAAATTTCCTTCAGGTCCTCCAGTTCCAACAACCAAGGAAAGGTTGCCTTTGGAAGGACCTGGGGAAGTTGACCCTGTCTGATGTAAAGGCCCTGAGGGAGAGGTAACAGATCTCCTTTGCATCATATAAGGAAAACTTTGCTTATTGAGTAGAGACCAAGGAGTCAAAGCATAAACAGAAACAAGGAAAATTTAAATGAGATAACTGGAAGTACAGACCTAATGAAATTATGTAAATCAAATCCCATGCACTTTCACTAAAATTCTACCGTCATTAAATCTAATTACTTCCCCGTGTGGCTTTGGCTTTAAATGGATGTTAAAAATGATCATAGTGAATTCCTGCTCCCTGCCCACCTCCAAAACCTTTCATGACAAAGGAGCAGTTATTAAGTGATTGTGGCTGCCAAGTGCCAGGACCTCCAGTTCCAGGACAAGATGGGAGGACTCTAGCTAAGGATGCCATCTAAATTAATGCATTTATAAACTCTAGATTTCATTTTTTCTTATCACCCTCTTGTTGCCCCTAACCTTCCCAATAACTTTATAGATGAGGGCTTCAAAGACGTTCCAAGGGATTAGCAACTTACTCTAATTTTTTCCATTTACACCCCATAACCAGAACCTATCAGTCCAATGCCTCAAGTTTATTACAGCAGATAGAAAGGAGGACCAGCGGTCACTAGTCAGGAAGGGCATCCTACCTCCCTTCTCTTGGATGACTGCACAGGTGAGCGGTGAATTTTGCCCATCAAATGAGCCTGATGGAATCAATACTCGAGGCAGCCACTGTCCTCAAAAGCCATCCCTTATCATATTTATCTGTTCTCCTCCTGGAAGTCATTAACCTTGCTTATTAAAGGACATAGACAAATGTGGCCAGATGGAGGTTTCACAGCTTTGACTGCTTCTGGGAAAATGGATTTGCTCTAGACAAAAGTCCCCAAAATCAATGAAATGTAACTGAACTGAATAAATATCACAGCTGAGTTTGTTCCACATATTGGGTGTTATAGAGACCAGATTCTATAAAGCTTCGAAGATAGAAATTTCATGACAAATTGAAAAAGCAAGCTTTTTCTATGCAGGTCTGCTTCTGAACAGCCTAAAATGAAAATTGGGGGATTATTATTACCACTTCACTATTGTGTGATAGAAAATCTTTTCTCTCTTTTTGGGAAGCTGAATTCTAGAATTCCACTTTTTGTCACATAAATTATGAAATGTAATCAAATTCCCAGAAAAAAAATCAGGAAAAGAATAAAGACTTCATAAAAACGATTTAGGATGTTGTCAAATCAGTTTGGGTGCTTGGGCATGATGGTGGTAGTTGATTTTTAACTTAATTGATTTTTGTAAGTGTCCTGTTGTAGAGCTAGCAGTGTCTTTGACTTCGGCTAAATGTATCACCCGCATCTGAAGGACTCCATAGACCAGGGGACTGCAGAAAATCAGGTCTTGATGGTCAGAAGGATCAGAGAGAGGCCAGGGAAGAGCTGGTGGTGGTGGTGGTGAAGAGAATGTTTTCACAGGGAGCAGTTATTCATGAAGCTTAAACAAGATGCTAAACAGGAAGCCAGAAGACAGCTGTTCATAATGGGGAGGGCACAGCCTGGAGTCCACAAAAGCCCCCCAAGGGTCACAGGCACATCCCCAGTTGAATCGTGGAGAGAAACAGACTTGTGGGGATGCAGATAGAGAGAGCAAAAGGAGAGGGAGGAGGTGGGAGGATGATAGATAGAATAAGGCTTCTGGAGGCAGATAGCTAAATTTATTGAGTTTTTACTATACGAAGTCATATAATGCAGGAACTTGAGATAAGGCACAAAAAGATCAAGTAATTTGTGCAAAATCCTACTGAACTGAAATTCTAATAAAGCAGGCAATTCTGACTCCAGAAACTATGTGCTGAACTACTTTAGGACTGAGAAAGAGACAGTTTCCAAAGCTGGAGTGTACTACTTTATATGAATTTTTATTGTATTCTGCTATCAAATTCATCATACTGAGGACACAAATGAATGGAGAGATGGAGAGCATTTAAAATAGTGATAGGCTAGCTTTTTGTTTTGTTTTTAATGTCCACATTGGTAGGATCTGGCAGCTATAGATTAAATAAAATAAAACAGAACAAGATAGAAAGGCTGCTTACCACATTTGAATAATTTAAAATCATGGAACAGGAATCAAACATGAAGTGACAGCACTTTGTTCACCCAGCAATCACCAAGAGAGTTAAAATTGGCCCTGATCTCTGTCTTTCTCCTGGTTCTCAATCAAATGCCAACAGGCCTTGTTCCTCATTCTCAGTCATCCATGTGATTGATGTTTGAGATTCTTTTTCTTAATATTTTATTATAGAAATTTTCAAACATATATAGCAAAGTTGAAAGAACATTCTAGTTAACATCTGTTATACCAGGCACCTAGGCTGACCGTGCTGATTAATCCAGGATATATTTTAGGGACAGCATTCTTGATTCCCCTCAGCTTCGTCTCTGAGTCAACTCACAGCATCCAGCAAGATGTCTGATGCTAGGTGAGTCATTTGGATGAATGCTGATAATTCACTGCGCCTCAGGCAGGGATAAGTGATGAGCAACCGATTGAGGGCAGAATCAAAGAAGCAAAACAAGGCACGGTGTGCATGTTATCACTGGTAAATTCTCTGTGCATACGTATGATCAACAATCCTAAGTTTTCAAAACTTTTGGAAAGATATGAAGATTACAACATTTACACATCAAGCTAAGATTTCTTAGAACTCTTCGTCTCCCTCATTTCATTCTCCCTCTTGCTTTTCGTGCAACCTTTATACTGGAATGGGATGGAACTGAAAAGGTTACGAAAAGGGTCTTTTACCCTTATATATTGGCCAAGAACTCCCATGGGCTCTTGAAATTCCATTCCAACAATGCTACCTCCCACTGCCATTTGGACATGGAAGACACATTTATAGACATCTTGACCTTTTCTCTTTAGAAAACCAACATCATCAACTTCACTGTGGTACTGGACGTATTGCGAGGGAGACGTGCGCCACGAACCACAGCTGTCAGAGCTGTTGCCTGTCTTTCACTGTGATTACCGGTCAGATGTAGATCAGAATTGTTACAGGCTGAATTGTGTTTCCCCCAAAAGATGTGTCAAAGTCCTAACCCCTCAGAATGTGACTTTATTTAGAAATAGGGTCTTTGTGGATTTAAACAAATGTAGATGAGGTCATTAGAGTGGATTCTAATCCAATATGAAAGGTGTTCATATAAAAAGGGGAATTTGGGGCACGAAGACATGCACCCAGGGAGAATGCCACGTGGAGGTGAAGGCAGAGATGGGGGTGCCACATCAGCAAAGTACCAGAAACAAAAACAAAAGTGTGAAGCAGTTTCTCCTTCACAGTCCTCAGGAGGATCCAACCCCGTGGACACCTTGACCTCAAATTTCTGTACCTCAGAACAGAGAGACAACAAATCTCTGCTGTTTAAGCCACCAGATCTGAAGTAGTTAGTTACAGCTGCCATAGCAAACTAAAATAAGAATGTTGACAGGAATTTGGTGACTGTTGCTTTCGAGGATATCACATATAGAAACAGTGATGAGAAAAAGCATTCACTAGAGAAATCTAAGTAACTTCCTTCCAAACAGTGTACCAGCGTTCTAAAGGTCTTCTTTACAAGAGAAAGTATTAAAAAATACATTTTAAAATGAAGATTAGAGGTCACATCTGATGATAATTGTTGTGTTGCCTCTTTGGAATTTGAATGTGATTAATTTCTATTTTATCTGAACATGTGAGTGTGCAAGGTTTGCTCATTAGTTTATTTTTTATTAGATGAATATGGAGTTATAATTGAAGGGGAAACATTATCAAACATTCAAGAACAAATGTATATACTTAGTTATCCAGGGCTAATGCCATGTCATGGATGCCCAGCTTGGGTTCCCCATGTTGCTGTTTCCCCCAGAAGAACCCCTGAGTTAAATGGATATCTCGTGGAGGACAGAGATCTCCTTCTGAGATGATTCCCCCATATTCCCACCCTCCAGTCTCCTAGATATTCACCATGTCCCCCACCCTATGCCTCCAAGTAATCTAGGGAGTCATCCCCCTGCTGCATTAAGAATCATACAATTTGAAGTTATTGTTAGCTTAGCCATCTAACATACTGCTTCCTGATGTATTCTGGCTTCCACAGATGAGAGAAAACGTTTGGCCCTTGAGTCTCTGAGATTGGGATACTTCACTTAGCATAATTCCTTCCATCTCCATCCATTTGATTTCAAATTGCTCATTAGTTTAAAAGAGTAAGCCCCATGGAAAACAGATGTGAAGTGAGTGAGAACTGGGTAAGAACTTGTGCCTTTATCCAGCTCCACAATGTTGCTTCTCTCTTTCTCTTTCCTTCCTCCCTTCCTACTTTTTTTCTTTCCTTCCCTCCCTCTTTCCTTTCTTTTTTTCACTGTGCATGGAGTATTATGAAGGAAATAAGATATTAAATATTCATCCCAGAAGCCGATGTCATTCCTCCACGAGATACCCATTTACCACATGAGTTCTTCTGGGGGAAACTGCAACAAGTGAAACCCAAGGTGGTCATCCATGCTTTGGCATTACCCCTGGATAACAAAGTATATATACATTGATTACTGTTGGTTTGATAATGTTTCCCCCTCAATTGTATCTCTATATACTTCTAATAACAAAAGATATTAAATATTTTAATACATAAATTTTCACCAAAAAAATTCAAATGAAGTAGGATTTAATTCCCAGGTTCTTCCTAACTCTAAATCTAGAAATCAAGTAAAAGGGAACCACAGTGTTTGGGTGTTTATTATTGTTTTGTTTTCTGTTTTTGTTTTTCTGCTGTACTGGGAATTGAACCCAGAGGTCATCTGTCACTGAGCTACATCCTCAGCCCTTTTTATTGTGAAACACAATCTCACTAAGTTGTCCAGGCATGCCTCAAACTTGCAATCCTCCTGCCTCAGCTCCTGAGTCTCTGGGATCACAGGTATGCACCACTGCATCTAGCAAAAAGGAGCAATTCTAAATTTGGAACTGAAAAGCCTAATGGCCTGTAAATACTGCCAACTCTTACAGAGAAATCACAGTCCCTCTGGAATGGCTCAGATAGGTTAACATCTTTTTCATTCCTTTAAACAAAGCTGTAATGTGGTTGAGTCTCCCTCCTCTTGATTCCTGGGTACCCCATCCCTCAAATAGTGGAATGTCTTTCAAAGTCATTCAGACTATGAAACAAAGTGGCTCCAGCTCCCTGAGGTATCCTATGGTGGGCAATTTGACTGTGATGAGCCAGTAATGGAGCAGGTCGGTGCAGGAGCCAATGTCCTGGTAGCCATCACAAAGGGGACATGCCCTCTGATGCCCAGAGCCAAGGGTACATCATGCATATATGGTGAAACACTACCCTGACGACCGTTGTCTTCAAAGGTTACAAGAACTGAATCAGAAGTTTCCAGGCTTCTGTTGACTTTGCTCCAACAGTGAAGGTAATTTCAGGAGTTGTTTGCCTTATGTGTCTTAAGTGTATATAAAATTATATTCTACTTGTATTGTGTATGTATACACACATACACTATATTTAAAAATAAGCTCATTTTTATTTTGAGTGTTTGTGTCAGTATCAATAGAACAATAGATATCGATTAAGCCATGTACCCAGCACGGGGTTAGCAGCTATAGTGGGGAATATAAAAGAAGAATAAGGAATGGTCTCTGCCCCAATAGAGTCTTCACACAATTGAGCAGACAAAACTAAAGCTCTTGTCACATTCAACATAAAATTGTTAGCAAAACCTGTTGTAAGCATTGTATGGAGCCATTGAGCACCATGTGTAAAGGCAGCCAAGAGAAAGAAGTCAGCTTGAGGTCAATGGCCAAGTTCTACCAAGGACATCGGATATGAGCAGCCTTAAAAGAGAAAACTAAAACGATAGACTGAGGGGCAGGGTCTGAATGTTATATTGTGCAGAACACAGACACAATTACAGGGACATGGGCCTGGGCACAATCTTTATTGGGAAATTAATATGTCTGGTACAGGAAGCTCCCGACCTGCTTGGTGGTGATAGGGAACAGGTGTCTCCCAGGTGGATGTGTTTTTTTCTCTCTTTCTTTCATTCTTTGGATTCTTTCTTTCCTTTAGCAAATATTGATTGAAGGTCCATTTGGTGTCTGTGTTCTTCCAGGTCCTGGGGATAGGTGACAGCATCTATTGGCAGGCAGCTTACAGGCTAGTTAGGTCGGCAAACAATAAGATATATATAATGTCAGACAGCGATCAACATTATAAAGGAAAAGAAACTAGGGTAAGGGGATGGAGGTAAGGGCTGTTCTTTGGTTGCTAGCATAGTGAAAGAGCACCTCTGAAGAAGAGATATTCCGTGTGACATTTGGATAAAATGAGGAGTATGATGTTTTAAGTATCTGAAGGAAGACTGTCAGCCAGAGGAAATAGTAAGGACGGAGAAAAGAATACAGAAAAGAATTTTGTGTGTGTGCTAAAGGAACAATACATTTGGTTTGACCTGAGTGGAGTGAGCAGGGGAAAGACAGAAGATGTAAGAAATGACGTCACAAAAGACAACAGGGCCGAATTAGCAGGGTCAGGCCACGATGAGGAGTTTTGCAATTGTTTATTCTGAGTGTGTTGGGAAATCATTAGAAGATTTTATTTGCTGTACAATTTTAAAAGATTGTTCTAGGGGCTGGAGCGGTGGCTTAGCAGTGGTAGCACTTGCCTGGAATGTGTAAGGACACGGATTTGAACCCCAGCACCAAGTACACAAGTGTCAGAGCAATGAAAGCCACATAAAAAAACTAAATAAAATTGATTCTCTCGTTATCTCTCTCTTTCTCACTTTCCCTCTCTTGCTTTGAAAAAAAAAAGATTGTTCTAGCTGCATATATAAAGATTTTATTACAAGTAGCATTGCTTTGTGTAATATTCTAAGTGAGAGGTATGAATTCTTGGACTTGAGTGGTAGGGTATGGGTGGTTGACCAAAACCAAGATAAATTTTGAAGTAGGGACAACAGAATTTGTGGGTGAATTGATTCAGAGAATGATGTGGCAAAGACAGGAGTTGTTTAAACTTGGGATTGAGTAACTGGGTGAGTTGAGGAGGCATTTCCTGAGATGGAAAGCCTGGAGGAGAAGGCCTGAGATGGTGGAGTGAGAGTTTTAGAAAATATAAAGGGAGTCAGACAGCAAATGCAGAGCTCAGGGTGAAAGGCAAGTGTGAAGCTGTATATTTAAAAATCAATAGTGTATAAATGTAGTTAAAAGCCACAAGGTGATGTAAAATAACTTAAACAATGAGCTTAGAAAGAAAACAGAGCAGGGACTGAGGTCCAGGTGCTAAGCATTGCTTACATTTGAAATTAGAAAATAAAGAATGGCCAGGAAAATAAATGAAGAGGGAAGGATTAAGCAAGCAGGAGTGCGGACACCCAGAAGCTAAGACAATATAAATAAAATAGTTTCAAGAAAGAGAAAGTGGTCAAATGTGTCCAATGTACTGAGATTGAATCCAACAAGGATTTTGCTGGCAGGGCATTTGCTGGTGACTAGACGGTGGTAGCTTTGATGGAGGGGCAGGAAGAAAGGCCTGGTTAGGGTGGGTTAAGAAGGTGATGGAAGGGAAGGAGTGAAGGACACTGAACACAGATCACTCTCTGGGGACAGGGCCTGTGGTATGGTGATAGATAAGGAATACATGAGGTCCAGGAAGAGCTTTATTTTTATTTAAGAGTGGAAATAATATGTCATGTTTCTTTGCCAAATGATGACGTAGACAGGGAAAAAGTAGTAATGAAGAGAGCTAGCAAGCAGACTTCTCCAAGAGTAAGATTCAGAGTGAAATAGTTCTCTCCCTCTACTGTGTCCAACAGGGACAGGCAGAATGCACAGGCGAGTTGGTGTCAGTAGTGAATTCAGTGGTGGATTTTCTGTTTTCTTAGTCAAACAAGACACCAAGCCATCAGCTAAAAAAAAAAGGGGGGGGGATAGGGAAAGATATTAGCCATTTGAAAAGAAGAAAGATGTAAAACAGCTGCCTTATCAAGTGTGAGAGTGGAAATTCATTACGTTTTCTGGACAGTAGTAAGAGGCCACTTGACACTGTGGTCATAAATTTTTTGTGCCGGGAATCAGCATGATGGGATTCTTCTCTCCCATAGCAGCCTGCTGCTCAGATGGGTAGGAGTAGGCAAAGAGCTGGATTTAACTAGGGGTGAGCCTTTCAGTGTGAGGAAATGGAAAAGAAAGAGGGAAAGCTGTAGGAGGGAGGCAGCGCAAGAGAGACAAGGGTTAGCGAGAAGAGTTCCACTGAAGAGTAACTGGACTGGGCCTCTATCACAAGGAACAAAGAATGAGAGAGCTGGCAGTCAGTCAAGTCAGATTCTTGAGGTCAAGATTTTGCAATTGGGGCTGGAGCAATGGCTCAGTGTTTACTGCGCTTGCCTGGCATGCAGGAGGACATGGGTTCAAACCCCAGCACCCACCTACACAACGAAGTGTCAGAGCAGTGAAAGCTACATGAAAAGCTAAATAAAATTGATTCTCTCCTTCTCTCTCTTTCTCACTGTCCCTCTCCCTTTAAAAAAAAACTATTTTGCAGTTGTACATAATGAAAAGATCTTGATAATAGACTGCATCGTTGATTGGGCTGAAGACAGGCACACTAGATCCAAGCCCCCACACTCCCAAGTCTTCTCATCAGCTTCTCCAAACCTTTTATTTTCCATTGCTTCTGAATTGCTGAAGGTACATATTTTTTTGTCAATGTTAAAGTACACCCCAAGAATAGGAGTTACTGCTCCCTATACCAAACTTTTCAAATTACTCATTCATATGACCATAAGCTATTTTACTCAAGTGTGAAGCCTATTCTGAGTAACTTACTCAGTTTTTTTTTTTTCTTTTCCAGGTAATTATATACACTTATCTAGTTTGGTCCTCACAAGAATCCAGTAGAACCAGGCATGATGACACATGACTGTGATACCAGCAACTCAGGAGGCTGAGGCAGGAAGAGTGCAAGCTTGAGGCCAGCCTCAGCACAAGACCCTATCTTGTCTCAAAATAAAAAGTAAAAAGGTCTCAGGATGTAACTCAGTGTTAAAGTGCCCCTGGGTTCAATCCCTGGTATTGTGTGGATGACAGGGGGAAAAATTCAGTAGAATAGATGTAGAAATTGAGGCAAGGGAATTGGGTCACTTGCTCAGATTCACACAGATGCACACATGGATTTGTTGTGGACTAAGGAAAGCAAAGTATCAGACTCTCCTCTTACATGGACTCCCAAGATCCTGGAAAAGGAAGAAGGCCACCAGTGATTTTCAATGTCATAAGTTTCTAAAAAATTTGTACGAATGAAATATTTTCATCATTCTTTGTGATTAAATCACAAATGGTAAATGTTACTGTTCCTTTCCATTCCAAATTCCCCTCCACTGGATTTCTCATCTTGTTTAATAGCCTGGAACATTTTTAGGGTCCAGCTAACAAAGGGTTCACTTGGGGACAGGTGTAGGTTTATAGGATCATTTATGTGGTCTAAAGCCATTCATGTATATTGCTATGTTGTTACCAGTCTTCCATATTCAGGAAGAATGTGCTTCTCATGCACACCTGTAATCCCAGCAGCTTTAGAGGCTGAGGAAGAAGAATCACAAGTTCAAACCCAGCCTCAGCAACTTAGTGAGGGAAGCCCTAAGCAACTTAGTGAGATCCTGCCTCAAAATAAAAAAAATAAAACAAAAGAGGGATGTGGCTGGGTGATGAAGCACCCCTGGGTTCAATCCCTGGTACAAGAAAAGAATGTGCTTTTCCTCCACAGCCTACTCAGTCTGTGTCCACTCCTTTGGCTTTTACACAAAGACTGTAGGGCTACCATTTATGCTAGAGAGGTCGGCAAAGACAGGAGTGGGTATGGGAGGTGGGAGAAAAGCAAGATTCATTCCATTCTCCGTAGAAAATATCAGGAAATTATTCTATCTTGAAAAGCCAATTGAAGAGGATAGAGTCCAACAGATGAAAAAGGACTCTTGTACAAATATGTCAGGCAGTTGCTTAATAAAGATGTCGTATTGTTTTGTAGGTTTTATGATATATGTGATATTTTCCAACTTTTAAATATTAGTAATCCTGCTGGGTGCAGTGCCCCACACAGTAATCCTAGGGACTTGGGAAACCAAGACAGGAAGATTGCAAGTTTGAAGCCAGTCTCAGCACCTTGGTGAGACCCTCAGCAATTTAGCAAAACCCTGTCTTAAATTTAAAAAAATTAAAAATACCAGGGTTGTAGCTCAGTGGTAAAATATCCTGGACTCAATACCTAGTACAAAAAAAATTCTTACTGTTTCTTTTCTCACTTTAAATAGATATTCACTTTCACACCTAATTCTGTGTTCTTTTTGTTCAAGAAGTCCTCTCATCATAGTCGCAACAACAATAACAGAAGTATTCTTCTTCCTAGCCTGACAAATCTTTCTGCCTCTCTGATCTACCCACTACCCAGTCCACTTATATGATGTCATAGAAGAAGGCACAGTGGAAAATCTGACCAGTGGTGATTTTCATGAGGAACAGGTCATTTTTTCTAATAACTTTTCCATGCAGAATATTTTGACATCATGACGATTGAGAAATTCTCCCTTCCCCACCCAAGCCTTCACCCTAGTAGTTTTCCTTTCCACACACGCCTCTGCTTTTCCTGTTTCTGGCCTGGACCTGAAGCAAAGGCACCTGAATCCAACCAGGAAGGCTGTTATTACAACAGTGTTGGCCTAACAGGGGCAGGAAATACCAATAACCTTATGTGAGCTCTTCCCCAGTGCACGGCCAACCTCAGTGCATGAATCTACTGCTCTTGCATAATTCACATGATGCTCAGATAGGATCTGGACATTTGCAGACACCTTTTCTCCTGATCTGTGAGGCCCCTGGGTAGGTATGGATTCCTCATAATGAAATGCTGAAATAAGGAAATAGAGTTACGTGTGTGTGTGTGTGTGTGTGTAAATGCATATCAATGCAAGCTTCTGAAGAAGAACAAATAACCTTTCTACTGGGAAACTGTTCTCAATACTAAATTTTGAGCTGAAGTCTTGCTATGTTACTCAGTCTGGTCTCAGTCTCCCAGGTTCACATGATCCTCCCACCTCCACTTCCAAAGTAGGTGGAACCATAGATGCATATGCTATGCCTCCCAATATTAACTTCAATTTAAAGCATTAAAGTGGCAGGCGGAGGCATACTCATTCAAAACAGAAGATTCAGGTCTTATTTCTAGATGAAAAGGATTCAATTTTTGTACAATTAAGTAAGTTCAATCAGACCCTGATTCCAAAGTAAAACAGAAGAGGGTTCCTTTCCCAGTGCAATGCAAGAAAGAAATACAGAGAGAGAGGAGAGAGAGAATTACACTTGCAAAGTGCAGGATTCTCCTCCAAAGACCTTAAGACAAATCATCCTTCGAAGATACACATCTTTCTTTCGGTCAACCATATTACTAACTACCTGAGTTGTAAAGTTCGAAACAATTCTACTTACTCTTCAGCCTTCCCGTAAATCCCTGACTCAGGTATTTATGATCATCTCTTTCTTCCACCTTGGGCAATTTTGAAATCTTTATTGTTGTTTGTAGTATTTGACATAATTGTTTTGTAGTCCTATTTATTATGCTAGTGGAACAAGTATTTTAGAACTCGAATTGGCCCTGTTGTGACCTGCCTGATGAGTCACCCTGGGTCCACCAACCCATGGGTTCCCAGCGCTGACACAAGTCTGTTTTTCTGCATTGAGTGAGGAATCTGTTTACACTGGTTCAGTGGCATGCCTGGGCTGGGCTGCTTTTGCTGCTTTGGGAAAGAGCACTAAGCTGGGCCTGTGGGTATTTGGTTAGCTTTCGCCTAAGGTCCAAGGGGTAGCGAAGAGTGCCTTGAGATTTTCAAACGGACTCCTTCCGCAAGAGGCCCTAGAATTTTCTAGTTGTGGTGGCTTTGGTTTTTTTGTTTGTTTGTTTGTTTGTTTTGTTTTGTTTGGGAGGGTTTCCTCTCTCTCTCTCTCTCTCTCTTTCTCTTTATATGACTGGATCTGAGCATAATTCCCTGACTTCTGTTTGTGTGGTTCCCAAATATATTGGAGGTGATGCTGGGGCCACTGGGGTTGGTGACACAGTATGGTGCTGGTGACCAGAGATGGCCTGCCTATGGTTTAGCCCCTTCACACAGAATAAGAACCCAGGTCTGCATCTGAGACTAGATGGTTGAGGGAATAAAGGGGTGGACACACTAAGGAATGGGGGAAATGGGACAAGCAGCCACACTTTAGCGGAAATGAGGCCTCCAATTCCATAGGCTCACTTGGATGAGAACCTGCTAATGCAAATGATGTCTTGGTTTGTGATCAGTCCCTCCAAACAACCCAAGTCAGAGGTAAAGGATGATATGCTCTTCTTCATTGTATTGTTGCTAAATTAATATCACTACCACAGATCATCAATTCTGCTGAAATCCCTGTTATCCATTTTGTAACTTACAACCTCTGACGACTGTACCTGTACCTACCCACGACTGACCTTTTAGCCTTTCAACTACACATTCCGATCTCCTCCCAAATTATAAGAATAAGGGAGTGGTTTTTAAACCAATTTTTCTCTTAATTAGAAATTTCAGGAAATGGGAAGTGGGTGGGGAGTGGTAGAGAGAAGAGGTTGTAAAGCAATTTTGATGCTGCTGTAGATTTTGGGGTTGTAATAGGACAACTTCTCTCCAGACCCCAGGTAGAGGAGAATAGAAGAGATAAGAAGTACACAAGTCATTTCCCTTCTTGAATAAACCTAGAGTTTATCCATCCATCAGCTTCAGCTACTAACCCTGGTGATTGGGGAAAGGGCAAACAAAAGAGAAAACCAACCGTAGGTAGCCAACTAAACTTGTATTACAAAGGAATGAGAAAAACACACTGGAGGGGGTGGGGAATAAAAGAACCTGTGCAGCTTTGGGAAATAGATTTCATCTATATATTAAAAGATTAGAGATGAAAGAACTACACACAAACATTATACTCAAGTATATTGGTGTCTCTCATGGGTATGAGTTAGCAATTCTGAAACTATTTTATGTGTTAAACCAGGACTGAACAAAAAGTAAATTTATTGTGCATAATGAGAGCCAGGTTTTTCACTGTCAGAGAAAGGAATCATAAATCAAGAAAGAGGAGGGAGACTAGAGAAAACCAGATGGATCCAAACCCAGGTATCTGGATAAACTCCTGAATGTGTTTGGTGGAAGTGACAGGGCGTGGCAGATGAGCACTTTGAGCAGAGTTACCTTCCCCCTTTTAGAAAGCTTACCTAGAGTCTTCAGAGAAAGAAGGGAAATATAATTTGGCACTATGGTATTTATTTACTTATTTATTATTATTATTACTATTAAATTTTTTTGGTACCTGAAATTGAACCCAGGAGCACTTTACCACTGAGCTACATTCCCCGACTTTTTAATTTTTTTAAATTTTGAAACAGGGTCTAAGTTCTTGAGGCTGGCCTTGAATTTGCAATCCTCCTGCCTCAGCCTCTCATGTTGCTAGAATTACAGGCATTCACAAGATTTGTCAGTGTATTTTCAAAAATGGAGAGCTACTACACACGGAGAAATGTTACTGGGGGCTGGGTAGGCATAGCACGAAGTAGGACAGCAGAGGGGCGGAGGAGCTGGAAGACGCAGCAACAGCTAAGGCCCCTGCTTCCAAGGTGATTTATTCAGGAGCCAAGTTGTAGGTTCTGAAAACTTCATTAACTGTGTTTCAACTCTTTGAATTTTAGGACATGCTTTTTAAAGGGAAAAGACTTCCTCTTTAAAAATTTGTAGGAAAAGAGCTAACTTTCAGGGATTTTTTTTTGAGCCATTTTTGGATTATCCAGAGGCCAGTCTCGGAGACCGTCATACAGGCCGACTTGGGAAACTTACAAGCAATTAAATTACTTTCTCCAGGGAACTTTCCCACCTATTAGTCACTTACACATCTTAAAGGAGAGATTAGTCAAAGAGCCTTGATGAATCACTCCCCCTTCAGCTCAGGGAAGTCTCAAGGGTACCAACAAGCAATCCAGTCCAGAGGAGGTTTTTTTGTTGTTTTTTTTTTAATTTGAGAGAAGATGACTTCATATTAAACCAAGACTTGAATCAGAATTAGCAGGTATGGAGGACCTGTGTTGGCACAGCGTAGTAGCAGCTACCCTCTGTGTGGTACAAGTGCTCTGGCTTTTCTGATGCAGGGTTTTCTTGTTTCTGTCTTTTCACTGTGAAAAGCTTCAATTCTGTTCAGTCTTCTTGTCTTGAAATGTCCCTCCTAATGTGATTGGCAGTTCCGTGAGAGACCGCAAGGACTAAAATCAGACTTCAGAGTATCTGCTTCTTTTGCCCGTTGTGGTGTAACTGAGAGGATGACAATAGGAATACAGCGGAATACAGGAATCCCCACTCAGGAGCTAAGATGATCAAGCATGACCCTGTTTGGGGTCTCAAGGCTATGAATCTAGGAAGAATACCACTATTTATAAGGTTCACCCTATAGTTACAGAATCTGGGAATCCACTATTTGAACTTTTAAAATCCATCTCAATGGAAAGACATTGAAATGTTTTGAATGTTAAATAGTTTCTACCAGGATTCATCCATCCAGCAAATATTGACTGTGTACGATGTATCAGATCTCTTCCAGTTGCTGGGAAATGCACCAGCAGAAATGGGCTGGCTCTCAACAAGCTTACAAACAGGAAGAGGACAGATAAACAAAAAGAAAAACTAATCGTTTGAGAAGGATGTGGAATAGCATAAAGAAGAGAACTTTTGACCCTGGGGGTGTCAGGAGTGAAAAGTGTGGGCCCTATAGAACTGACATCTGAGCCAGCTCTGAAGGACAGGGGGTCACCAGGCCTGCTTTACGGGACAAGAAGTGAGTGGAGCAGCAAGGGAGGGACCTGGCTTCCTTGGAAGCAAAGAAAACAGCAGGTGCAAAGTAATAGAAGCATGAAATAGTGTCTTGTCCCATTAAGTTGGGGTTAATGGCAAGTTCAAAGGCAAGGCAACAGGAAGCAAAGAGATACCTGCACAACAGGTGCAGCTGGGGGACCCTGGGCAGCCAGTGCCACCTGTACTGTGCCCACTCTCAGGCCCAGCCTTGATCCAGAAGGCAGTGGGAGGCCAGGGAGACACTTTGAGAAGAAACAGACAGATCCGCATTTTGAAAAGATGTCTTGGAGTGAAAACAAATGAGAGAAACTGTGGGGACAGCATGTAGTTTAACGATCTGGTTACAAATGTATCTCAGCAGTATCTTTTTCATCCCCTAAGTCATATTTGACAGCACTAGCCTATGTCTTCTAATCCTTCACACCTCATGCCAATGATAAATGATGGCTGTTATTAATTTTTTTTGGAGGTGGCTACCAGGGCTTTTTACCACTAAGCAATATTCCCC